>OU426996.1:4133755-4261255 GCA_911387935.1 Dolichovespula saxonica | reverse complement strand
ACCGCTCTCCTCCACCCCCGTAGCGCGCAATCTTTCCCTCCATGTATGGCAGGTTTGACCAATATTTCTGTGGGGTGAGGTAAAAGAGAATAGGAGCAGAGCGACTAATTCGTCCGAGGCGCGACGCTGCAGCTGCAATGGCGTCGATACGTTCGAACGAGAGGGGTTGCAAAATAAACCGTAAAGAGTTGCCGTGCTACGTTGGAAAATTCCATTTGAAATCTAAATTAAAAGAGTCGTTCGAACGTTTTCCCCTAATGATATTTCAAACAAATGAAACGAAACGTCGACGTGTCGTTTTAATTCGAAAAGTTCAACGTTTCTTTTTTTTTTCGTTTCTTTTGTAGATCTTTATTATTACTATTATTATTATTATTATTATTATTATTATTATCATTATTATTATTGCGTACGTTATTATTATTATTTGTCTTATTTCGATTAGGTATAATCATTTGGAAAGATATTGGAATAATTTACAAATGGCATTCCACGATGATACGCGTCCAATGACCTCAAGCCTTATCCGCGCCTCTAATGGCACGTCGAGCTTCCTAACGATGATGGACAAATTCTTTCCGTTTCGTATTATTCCTCTGATTATCCTACGGCCCGAAGTATTATTAGACGTATGTACGTACTTGCATCTATAGAGAATTGCATCGAATAGCACGTACGCGCGGCTCTGCACGATCCACAATAAATATTAAATATATGACGACTGTCGGAAACTCGTCGACGAAACTCGAATTCGACATATCGAAAGTTCTCGGAGGAGACGGAAAAGAATAAGAATCGAATTTTGGAGATGCGACACGGCCGTTGTTGTGTTCGACTTTGTTGGAAGAAATAGGAAGAAGAAAAAAAGAAAGGAAAAGAAAAAGAAAAAAAAAAAAAAACAAGACAGCGTACATTTGACAGTTCATAAAACGAACTTTACTTTTGACTGTCTCCTCCCTTCTTGCCAATCCGTAAACTTCCACGACGATATTCTACGATTCTATTCTCGTGCATAAGTCAGGTTAATGTCGAGGCTTCGCATGCATTCTCCCTTCTGAGATCGTGCGTCAAAATAACGGACATCGATTTTGTTCTTTCTACTTGGGCGAGATATCTTTCGTTGAGGGTCAAAGGTCACTTATGGTCGAACTCGTTTCATCAATGTCCCTTTCTTGTTCCCAGCTTGTCGTTATTGAGTCGTTCAAATTTTGCAGTGTATCTATATATGTACATGTATACTTACATACATATATATATATGTATATATATATATATATATATATATATATATATATCTTCTATATACATACAACGTACGATACATACTTGTACTTTTCTTTTTTTTCCTTTTCTAGCGATTCGGGAAAGAAAGCACAACTCGATGGCCCGTGACAGTGACGAGCCGTTTGAAAAAATGTGAGCCTGGTAAAGCGGACGAGCTCGGATACGACATCGACGATAATGGACGTCGCGCGTCCTCCGAGAAACGACTTTCGATCTCGTCACTTTTTACCACCGACCACCATGCGATTCCTTCTTTCGCATCGGCGGCTCTTCGATCGAAATGAAAAAATAATCGAAGGTATTCCGTAGAGCTCGAACTCGTTCGACTACGTCGATGTTCCATCGAATGGCTATGTGCGGTCTGTGAATTTTCCTCTTTCGTTATATCTTTGTTGTTGTTGTATCTCTATTTATTTCTTTCTCGTCGATCTTATTATATATCTTATTATAGTCGATCTTATTATATATCTTATATATATATATATATATATATATATATGTATGTATGTATATGTATATGTATATATGTAAGTACCCATCTAGTTGTCAGATTTAAAAATGATAAAACTTGAATTATCTATTTCTTGTCTTTTCTTTTCTTTTCTACTTTTTTTTTTGCACAGAGCATAACCGACGTTATAAATTAAGACTCCATCGCGATTGGTCTGACCATTCGGTTAAATTTATGTATCGTTACGATAAGACAGGTGCATGTTATTCTCGAATGCATCTTTGCCGAAATTAATAACACCTTTCGATTGAGATCCCGATAACACGTTCTTGAACAAGGTGTAATTGTTTTGCCATGGATTTTATGGCTCAATCGATCGACGAACTATGATGAATGTCGTTGCCTCCGGTTCGCAAACGATGCTTGTGTGGTCCACCCTCGAATCTTTATTTCTTTCGTTCTTTTATCCTCCTCCTCCTCCTCCTTCTTCTTTTCTTCCTCCTCCTATTCCTCTTCTTGTTCCTCCTTTTTATCCACTTCTTCGACCCTTCTCCTTTTTTTTTTTTATTTCTTTTTCCACCCTCGGAGTCGGACCTCGCGGTTTCATTGTCACAGTTCTATCGGGAAAATGTGAACCGTCGGGCAAAAACGACACGGTTGATTTAATTTCTCGCCGATTTGGATTTTCGAGTGGATCTACGTGACTCGTACGAACGTCGGAGGGTCCTGCGGTTTTCGACTTTTCTTCGGGATTTTTCTCTTTTCGAAGCCCTTCGATCGTTAATCGTAAAACGTTGAATGATGTGACAAGTTCGTTTATCGTTTAACACTTTCGGTTACAAGAGAGAGAGAGAGAGAGAGAGAGAGAGAGAGAGAGAGAGAGAGAGGGAGAGAGAGAGAGAGAGAGAGAAAGGGGGAGAGAAAGAGGGAGAACAAAAGATATCGATTTGATTTTATTTCATAGGAGAAAACGTGCTTTCATTGCAAACGAGAAACAATCGGGTAAGATTAATTCGTTGCTTTTGATTCGCGACAATAAAATTACGGGGTCCGCCGCATTCCATTTCACAGGAGGACACGCTGCTCGGTTCATGGCAGATGCGCGTAGGTGGTCAGTTAACGTGAGTTAACTCATGCATGACGCAAAAGTTACTTTTATTTATATTCCAAAAGAAGGATACCTTGTCAGACCGCCTCTCTCCATCCACGTCGTGCCTCCGTTCTTATAGTTTTTCGCATGGACGCACCTCAAGTGGTGCCTCTTCTCGCGACAGCCAGAGAACGAGAAAGATAGAAAGAGAAAAAGAGATAGATAGATAGATAGATAGAGAGAGAGAGAAAGAGAGAGAGAGAGAGAGAGAGAGAGAGAGAGAGAGAGAATGAGCTGAAGAGAGTCGGGATACTCGTGCAGCTGCACAATCGTCGCCCACGGCGCAAGGTTCATTTAACTTTGCAAATACACAACTCTTTAACATTGTGTCGCGTTAAACGTCCTTCTGGCATGCCTCTAATGGACACTGACAAATGGTCTCGAAGAATTCTACAAGGAGGCTCCACGCTTCTATGCTTTTGTAATTCAAAGCCGGGTATCGGTAACTGGATAATTCTTTCGAAGTAGGTGCATTCACCTTGCACTCTCACGAATAAGCGACTTCCTACTTCATTCTATGGACTACGAGAAAATACTTATTTTAACACGCCGCGATTAACATCGACCTGAAGAGGAGGCAAGGATCTAATGTTAGTATACATATATCAACGTTTGCCATCTTTCAACCTACGCATGAAATTCATTTTTCTATTTCTCCTGAAGAATTTACGGACAATCGTTCCTACGTTCGGATACGTTTGGTTTATGCGCGTCACGATTGGCAAGGAACATTCTTCGGAAATACTCTTAACGAGAAAAGGAATGTGTATAAAAGCCAGAGAGAGAGAGAGAGAGAGAGAGAGAGAGAGAGAGAGAGAGAGAAAGAGAGAGAGGTGGAGGGTGCTCTCGTGATAAAAAAAAGGTCTTTCTCGAAGAAAGTAAAGGTTCGCGTTTGGTGGGTTCTCCGATGGCTTACGCTTTCGTTTCGACTCGTCCTGCTTTAAGGTTCCTTCATCCTCCCCCTCCTCTGACTCCTCCTCCTCCTCCTCCTTCGACGGGGTGCACACGGGCTTCACACATGCGAAGGATCCACGCGACCAGCAACAGGCTGCTCCTTCTTTCCTTTCTCCCGGCCGTCCCAAGACACGACGGCGACCGTTGTTCGTGCCAATGGATCATTTTATTGCGTCCGTGCTCCCGGAAGCAGAAACCCAAGCGGCTCTCTGGACTAGTCGCACACACTAGAAACGGTTATTGCGTCCTCATTCGACTTTTCTTCGTCCTCTCGAACGAGATCCTTACTCGTACGTACGTACGTACGAGTCTACATGGATCCCTTTTACCAGGATCCGCCAAAAAGGAGGATGCGACGCGACGTCTAGACGCGAAAAACTTCAAACGCGCCGGACCACTTTTCTCTACTTCTTCTTCTTCTTCTTCTTCTTCTTCTTTTTTTTTTTCCAAAAAGCAAGGCAGCTCGGGAAAAGTTTGTTTTTTTATCTTTTCTTATTTTTTTTTCTTCCCCTACCCCGACCCCTCCAACCCCCGCCACCGCCACCGCCACCGCCGCTCTCTCCCCTCTCTTGAAAGAGTCAAGTGGCAGCATGGATCATGTCGAAAAATCTTTGAGTGACTAAAGCAGAAACTACTGCTCGATCGATCCTATCCTCTCGCTCGCGCTCCTTCCTCCATTGCCGGCGAAATGACAAGAAAAAGATAAAAAGCGGACCGGCAAAGAGAAAAAGAGAGTTAGAGAAAATGTGCCGCTTTCGAGAGGACAGTACTCGAGTAACTTGCTGCTCATCGGACGGACCGAGTTCTCTTCTCTTCCTCTCTATCTCTCTTTCTCTCTCTCTCTCTCTCTCTCTCGCGAGCGAGCGAGCGTTCGGCGCGAATAAGGAGACGAGATTCCAGCGGTTTGCGGTCTTTCACTTTTGTTGCTCGCCGGCAAAGAAGGAGAGACGACTGCCATGCTCCGATCGTAAATGATAACCCACGATCTTAACGCGCACGGTTACCATTACGATTTCTAGCTTCGCGGAAAGTTCGGAGGCGTGTATTTCTTTTTTTTTTTTTACGTTTTTTACTTCAGCGAAAAGAAAAATCGTGAACGATTTATCGAACTTTTCATCTCTTTCCTCTTACGTTCCGTTTTTATCTTCCACGATTCCGATCAGCAAGCGTAGCCCCAACGTAATCGTTGATAGAGATATCGATATTTGTCTCGTTCTATCGAGTCTAAAGCAGGTGTTAGACACAAAGCTATCATTGTGTCGGCTTTAAAATCGCCCACGCGCCCTGAATCTCCGATCTCAGAGATATTCGTGTCCTCGCATCGCGATCGGAGCTCGGCATAATTTTCCTCGTTGTTCGTAACAGCTTGTACAATCTTTTGTGCGACGTGACGTTTCATCCTGGCGTAACAACTGGATTTGGAGCTCGAGGAATCGGTCTTCTTCTTTTTTTCTTTTCCTTACTGCATCCGATGCTGACGTAAAATAGAAAAAAAAAAGAAGAAAAAAATTGAGAAAGAATAGTTTACACCAAGAAAGAAAGAGAAAGAGTATCGATTATCGATGTCGAAGGAAATAAAAAATATCGCACGGCGAGACACATATCGAATGGCTTTAAATTCGAACTCGTTACAATCGTCGAGAAATCTTCGTCTCGATTGTAAGAAAAAAAAAAAAAAAAAGAAAAGAAAAAAAAAAACTAAAAAAAATCGATCGATCGAATCGTGTTCGTCGAACACAATGGGAATCTATCTTTACGGCACGCGTTTGGTTCGTGCCATAAAGAAGAATAGAAAAATCGTACAATGAGGCACATTCCCGAGACTGTCAAATTTATATCGGCTTCGAGGATTTAAAAAATCGTCTCCTTCTCTTCGATCCCCCTCCCCCGTCCCCTATTGGACAGATGCCGGCATGGTTCGATGGTCAAACTTAATAATGTTTATGCAACACGCGCGCAGGACCACTTGGATATTTTTCTTTTTCTCTCTCTCTCTCTCTCTCTCTCTCTCTCTTTTTTTCTCTTTTTCTTATTTCTTTCTCTCGATTTCAGCACGGATTTCAAGGGTCCTTTATTAGGTGACTTTTTTTGCGGCAGGAGAGAGGTTTTATGGATTAAAGTGCAGCGGGCGTTTTTTAATCGCAAAAAACGGTAGGAGAAAGCTTTTCCTACTTTTGTTAATATTTTCCATTAACGAGAGTCTTTAATGTATCTTTAGCTTCCTTACAAAGTTTCCTTTCGAAGGAAGAAAGAATAAGGAAGGAGGGGAAGGCGCGTTCTTAACGTGAACGGAATTACGAAAGAGGATGGAAAAAGGATCGATGATCGACGCGAATTTTAATCCGGTTACTTTCAAAAGGAGGAGTAGACAGTGTTTGCAATATGGCCGACGGACTGGCTGCATTATTTCTGTACGAACCCTTTTTCCTTGTGCATTCTCTCTCTGTCTCTTTCTTTTTCTCTCGCTCGTCGACCCTTCGAAGTCTCGACCAATCAAAGCTCCGTGATTCATTTAACCCTTCTCGTTGCGCCCATCCCATCCTCTCGACTTTCTACCAACCCTTTTGCCGGCACCTGCCGATTTCTCTTCTTATGTAATTATGCATACCGGACAAGCCCACGTCTCTCGATTGGTTTAGAAACGAGAAAGGGGCGTATACGTTTCACCCTTTTCTTCTTAGAATACAATATCCCGCTGTTGTAATTAATCTGTTAACGCTTAGACGATTGAATATATTAGATCGAAGAAAAGATTTTCTTTTTGTTTTGTTTTTTGTTTTTTTTTTCTTTTTTTTTACGAACACCTTCCAATAATTAATATCATCTTCCAATGATAATATCGCGAGGGATCTCGTTTCTAAATCTTCAAAGTAAGCGGGATCGAGTAAATGGTGGTTTGAAAGTTTTTGGTACTCGCATAGGACTCGCGGAGGACGAAGTTTTAAAACGGGCGCTTGATTAATGATGTCTAGATAATCGCAACTGAGCCAGTGGATTCGAGAAAGCCTTTAAAATAATCCCCATAAAATTGCGCCCTAATGCCTCGTCCATTAATCCTCCGTCTTATCTTTGGCGCGGGTATGAGCCCGAGGATGGTAGCGAGCGAGTTTAGCGAGATTCTTTGAGCCTGCGCAAGTGCGAAAAGGTTAAATGAGATTAAGGATTTAATTTCGGGGTTATGCCTCCTCGTTTCTGTTTTACTAAGGGAGCCTCGTCGTGGCATCGCAGCTCGGCCAAAATTTGTTCGTAACCGTCGCCGTAATATCGGCGATCCTCTCGTAGCCATGTACGTAAAATTTGATATTTATAAATCAACGTGTGTCTTGGTCGTTTTTAAACACTTACCTTCGATTCTTTCACCCCTCGGCGATGATGCACAAGGAAAGGAATATAAATAAGACGATTTTCGAAAACGTCCTCGGGAAACTCGTAGTAATCGATTTCTTAGGGAGTCTCGAGAGAATCGAAAGCGAATCTCTAGACACATCCCTGGCACATCGAAGTTTTTCTCCCTAGCTAGCTTCGTCGCATTTAAGCCGACGGCGATGCCGGAATTAATTATTTAGGGGACAGAAATGGCACCCCTATCCACCTCCTCGATTCTTTCCAGCCCTCCCCCACTCTTTCTCCCTCTCTCCCTCTCTCTCTCTCTCTCTCTCTCTCTCTCCCTTCCCCAACTCGCTGTCTCCTTCTCCCTCTCTCCGACCACTTTCTCTTCCAGAGTTTTGCGATCGTGTTCCGAGCCTAACCCCAGGGTGAAGATATAATTATGGGAGGTGGGTGGCCTTCAAGTATTCATGTTTTCATTACGGCGTCAGCCTTCGCCGGTATCGTTCAAGAAAAGAAGGGATTCTCGCCCTAAAAATATGCCTGCGAGTACCGTCCGCTTTTCCATCGTCCTTGGTCTTACCAACTTTCCTTCTTTTTATCTTTCCTTTCTCTCCTTTCGAAGTTTCCGTTTTAAAAGTACAGACAATTGTCTTCTCTCTCTCTTTCTTTCTTTTTAGTCCGCTCTTGTTTGCTCGTTTCTCTCGATGCGTTATTTTTTTTTTATTTATTTATTATATTAACTGCATTTTCAAAATGAGGATAATCAAAGCTCTATCGGTGTTTCGACGTGATAAAAATAAAAATGTTCGGTCGTGATTTAATCGAGCGTGGAAAAAGTAATATCTCTATCGATCATTACGACACCGCAAGAACTTAAATATCATCGTCAAAGAAATCGTATTCGGGATGCACAGTTAAGGCTAATTTTTCTCGCGTAAGAAAGACGTCCATTCGTGCTTGGCTGAACGGTTGCTCGCTCCCTTCATCAGCTAACAACGCACTGTTTTTGCTACGTTCCGTTATTCGCTCTTTGTTCGAAACGTTCTCGCACCCTTTGTCCGCTCTCTCCCTTTTGTAACTTCCGACTTCTCAAGGCATTGTCTTCTAAGGAAGGAGGAACTTTTTCTTTTTCTTTTTTTTTTTTTTCCTTTGCAAAACGTCGTCCTTCCAAAATTAATCGACGACGACGTTCATCTTCCTTTCCTCCTCGTCTTCCTTCAGCCTGGCTTCTGCTTTCGGAGCAACATCGACGGGGATCGGCCATTAAAAATTCCTGAATCAGTCGCTCCTTGTCCCTGATTAACGGTCTATCCAGTGAGCGCCGATTCTTCATTGAGATTCTTCGAGAAAGATGAGATAAAGAGAGAAAAAGATTTTTTTCTTTTCTTCCTTTTCTATTCCTTTTCTCCATCTTTCTATCGAGTCGATAAAGACACTCTTCTAAGTTGGCCTTTTTTTGCATAGCTTGAAAATGTTCTATTAAAAAATTCCTGAGTACAAAAAAAAAAGAACGTTCGTAAGAATGTTAGGCTCGAGAAGAAGGGATGCAACAACCATCGAGGAGTTTCCCTTTGAAAGTTTCTCTTTAAAAAGCTATACTTTCCTTCTTCCTCACAATGATCTCTTTCTTCATTTCATTTCGTCGTTACTCGCGCGTTACGTTCATGCACCACGGATATTAATTATCTCCGTGAATCTTATCGATTGTCGTTCATCAGTTTTCTCGAGCTATGGACAATTTTAATGGGCAAACTCCTTCCAATATTTTTCCGAAGCAAAAGTCCTTAAGAAAGTAATGTTACGAAGAGACATTATAGAGATAATTTAACGTTTTCATTAATTTTAGATCGATCATCGACGATAGAACGAGAATATACATACGTACGTATGTATTAGCGTTGGATATATAATTAGAATGTTTACGATTTGATCTCGACGAAAATAAAAGTGACCTCGAGGAAGAAAGAAAGAAAGAAAGAAATAAAGAAGTTATATCTTGTAAAGGAGTTATATTTATGGTTTAGTTTATTCATAAAATATTGTCAATGGTTCTGGCTGATGTAAGAAAGAAGAAAAGAAAATTAAGTAAAATTTCTTTTCTTGGAATATCGATGCCGTCACGTTTATTATTTAGTTAAACGTTGAATGTAGCGCAGAGATATTATGAGTAACGGACGAGAGGCTCTTTGTATGATAGACGGATATTTTCTATTTTTCTCTCCGTTCTCGAGTTTTCCGTCGTACGAAGTGAGTCCAAGGTAGGAACTTTTGAAAACGTGTTATTTTCCGTGCGCTTCGTGCAAAAGCGAACGTGGTACAACGTGTTTGTAGCGAAGGGAGGACGACTACGCGGAAAGTTGCGCACGAGATACATCGTAACTATCGATCGTATGGTTTCTCTGCGTGGACATAAGCGAGGGGTAGCTTATTGGTCAGTTGTGCAGTGCACACCCCGTACGACGCAACGGGAGAGAAGGAGGTGGGGTTGGTCGTTCGAGCGATGGGGTGATCGTAGACGGGGGTTCTTCGTAAGCCTTCAGAGAGAGAGAGAGAGAGAGAGAGAGAGAGAGAGAGAGAGAAAGAGAGAGAGAGAGAGAGAGAGAGAGAGACGCCCTATGAAGTATACTTCGAAAGTGAAGTGTGCACTTTATTTTCGAAGTATACTTCATTTTCCAAAATTATCCAGTTATTTCCTAAGGCACATCTTTCGACAATTCGGTATTGTAATATCGTATCCATACCGTGTAAATTATCTTTCATAACTAAGCTTCTTTCTTATTTATAACGTTTGATGTCTTATGGTACTTTATGGTATCAGACGATGAATGGGGGAAAGATACAAAAAAAAAGTAAATAAATTATTAAAAAGAAAAAAAAAAAAACCGTTCGAATTTATCAATCATTGACTATCTTCTAATGTCGACATAACCATGTCCATTTTCTTTCTGATTTCTTCATTATTAAAGTGTGTCCCCAAAATCATGGCGACCATATAGGACTAAGGTCAGCGATCACGCGCGTCTGTTATAACTCGATGAAAGAATAAAAACCGTTAAGAGTAAGCGGAAAAGAATGGTGAGGTGATACACGTGGAAACATCTCGAATAAAAAATTTAACCGACGCGATACTTTCCTTCTACGAGTCTTTACTCTGACACAAAGCCGACTCCGAATTCATAGAATATTTGATGTTGCCATCCCAACGATGAACTCGCCGACATCATACGTAGAGGAAGTTTCTTTGAAGTTTCGCGCGCCGAAAAAGTTCCTCGTCCTCTTCTCTCTCTCTCACCCCCACGACGAAAAACGTTCGATATAAAAGTTTTCTTAGCGAGAGGATCGTGACCGGTGGATATCGTGAGGATCAAGCCGGATACACATCCGTATTATTCCCCGCGAGGGACTTCACCGCGGATGGCCAAGAAAGATCGATAGCCGAAGCATCTCCGGCAGGCGGTAGGAACTTTTGCCTCACGAGAAGAAGAGGCGGATAAAGTAGGTATCCCTGGAGTAAGGTGCGTGTTAGAGAGAGAGAGAGAGAGAGAGAGAGAGAGAGAGAGAGGGAGAAAGAGAGAGCTTTGTCTTTCCATCTTTCCTTTCATCTTCGTTCATCGTCATAGGACCTTCCGACGATCTCTTTGTTCCTATCGTGCGACGGAAGAGTTAATCCCTACTGTGCTTCACCCACGAAGAAAATTCATCTTTCAGAATTACACATCCTTTATCGTTACCTCGCGATCGACGTAGAAAACTGTTAAAAAAGAGGGAGAAGAAAAGCGAGCTTCCATTTCGACGAGCTTTAATTATTTATTAAAAGTACGTAAACGTTAGAACGATACGTTTTGTTTTCAGTATACGACGGATTCTTCCGGGCTCGG
Organism: Dolichovespula saxonica; assembly: GCA_911387935.1. NCBI lineage: Eukaryota > Metazoa > Arthropoda > Insecta > Hymenoptera > Vespidae > Dolichovespula > Dolichovespula saxonica. The sequence continues at coordinate 4,250,208 of OU426996.1, read as the reverse complement.
ATGTTAGGATTAGACGTGAAAGGAATATCGTTTGAAATCTATCGTTTACACTCGCGAAGAAACTTGTCTGATAGTGTTTATATCTTCGACGTCGTCGTCGTGAAGAAAGAAAAAAAAAAAAAAAACTCAAAAAAATTCAATTTATATATTTATGATCGTAATTTTAATAATTTCGACTGAAAATTTTTGTTCCGTCGTTCGTTAAAAGAAACGAATAGAGTAAGTTTCGAGGAAAACTTCGATCTTCGGCGTTAAAACCAAAGAGTAGACCGCGCGCATGAATTCGCACATTAGTTCTCGAAGAAAAACACGGAACGCGTGAAACTAGAGATCCCACTGGGAGCTAACGCTTCTTCACTGTCTTCTGAGGTGGCAGATCATAGTTGCAGCATCATCCTATCCATTTGAAAGGATCGAACAGGATACACCGCTTGGTGTTAGCTAATTTTACGGCACTGCTTTCTACGTGATTCCGAGAAACCAAAAGATTAATTGGTTTCCGTCTGGTACGTTGATTTTTTTTTCCTTTTTTTTTTTTTTTTTTTTCAAGTCGTCCGAGCTACGTTTCTTACTTTTCCGCTAATGCGAAAAGAAGTCCTACGAAAGGTTAATTGCTTTCAACTTCTATACGACATCGTTATTTCCACTTTTTATCAGTGAAATCGTTCGAACTCGTCTCCTAGTTAGTACGATGAAATTAACGATATCTTTTGATCGAAATTTCTTACGAGTTTTTACGAACTTTCAAACGAGTTTGTTACCATAAATATCAGCGATGATCGTGAATCGCATTAATAAGAGTGATCGACGTTAACCAACGGCGACGTATTTTGAAAAAAAAAAAAAAAAAAAAAAAAGAAAGGAATCGTCCTCTAATCTCAACGAAATACGTTTATTGTCCTCGGAACAACGGGGAACAAGTTCGTAGTTTGGAAAGAAGAAATTCTTTATAAATCAATCGGCCCCTCGAGGTGAAAACAAGGAAGTCGTAGTATCGAGCCGGAGGTTTGCGTTTCTTTCCCGATAGTTTTATTTGCAAGAGATCGTTCCACGCTCGGAGAAGGCTTACGCGTCGGACTTTGAAGTTAGAAAGCTTCCCGAACGAGATTACGCGTCCGGGAAGGAACTTTTCCGACACTTGTGTGGTTTTTTCCACCCTCCTTTCTCAACTTTTACACCCACCCACTAGCCTTCCCTTTTTCTACCATCTTCTATAGCCTATTTTCTTCCTCCCAACCCCTCGGAGTCTGCCGGTATCGACGAAGGTCTTCGATGTTTTTAAAGATTAGTTTTGGACGTGTTTTTAATTAACCATCGTTACACGTCTGCATTATTAATCATTATAACCGGTTAAGAGATAAGGATCATCTGTCATTCGAGTAAACACCTCGTTGTAAATTTTAAAACATATGGTATAAAAGACTTTTTCTACGTATTTTTAAGCACGAACCACTATTTTGCTCATTTAAAAAAAAAAAAAAAGCTATCTATAAATACGTTTTATATTTACACGTTAAAAATTGATTCTTAGAAGGATCACCTATCGACGCTCGGGTACGTGCATTTTCCATCGAAAGTAACAACCTTTAAGACTATGCATTCGCGCGGAATGCCCAGATTTATCGGGGAAATCGATTCGAGACCACCGTGATGGCAAAACTTATTCGGAGAATGCTTTCCAAGAATCTTATTCAGCTGCTGGACGTTTTCTCCCTTTTCCCTTCCTTTCTGAAGGGCTTATGGCTCCCTTAGTCTTCCCTCTTCTTCTATTTCTATATACCTACGTTACTACCTCTTTTTCCTTCTCTCTTTCTCCTTCCTCGACGGTTGCCCGTGACACGCCCGACTCGAGACGATAGAGGAAGGAAACGAGAAGCGACCTCTCATTACCCCGTACCGGCTAATTATCGAGTCCACGTATCCCATAGCCCTTCATCCCTTTTTCCCGTGGCGCCGACGAAAGCGCCATCCTACTTCCGGTTACAAGAGAACCGACGACGATCATAGTGCGCGTCGATAATTATTGGCTTTTAGCGAATTTCGATTTTTCAGTGTGGTCGGCTTGAAGTATCTTTAGAAAAGACCGACTGCGATTACGAAATACTCTATTACTTTCTTTCTTTTTTTTTTTTTCGTTCGAAAGATCATAAAATTTCTTCAAGATCAATTTGTAAATTGACATATAAACAATTTGAAAAGTTTTGTATAATTTATTAATATTAGCTCTCTCTCTCTCTCTCTTTCTCTCTCTTGGTTCTTAGTTCAAATTTCAAGTTTCAAAAAAAAAAAAAAAAGAAAGAAAAACACTACGAACGATAGATCAGGATAAATAATGACAGGTCTAAGGATTTCTGAAGCGAGAAAGGGTGGAACCCAAAAAAGGTGGAATTCTCTGGCGTTGCGCAGTCGCGTGAAAGGGATCGCAAAGGACACGGATCCCAACCTGTTATGCGACGAGCCGCTTTTTTTCCCTCGTTCGGCGTCAGAACGTTTAATGACATAATGCGTCGACCTCGAAAGGGTTGTTTGTCGATGGCGCCAGTATGTACGAAGGGTTCTGTGTGCATTATTGTGCGTAAGTGTTAGTTATACCTGCGAATTTACACGGACATGAAACGCGGAAGAAGGGTTGCCTCGTACCAATCGTTTTGGGTCTCTCACCCTTTCTAACCCTCTCAAAAGAGTTGGAACCCCAGATCAGTAGAAACGCGTGTAACTATGTGCATCAGGTGCATTGTATACATACATATATATATATATATATATATATATATATATATATATTATATACATATACCTAGAGGACACGAAGGAGTGAGATCTACAATCTACGACAAGAAGGGTTGTGACCCTACTCTTGCAGGTGGATCTGACCTGAGTCTTCTTCGTGGGATAGTACTACCCACCACAAAGCGTACAAATGTCGATCTAGCAACTGTACTGGGCGTGACGCTTTCCTCATTTAATTTCTATTATTTTTCAACGTTTAATAAGATAATTGCGTATACGTCGTCGAAGTGTATACTATTCCTTTATCCATAGGTAACGCACATGAGAATCGCGCAAGTGTTTCTAGTTTTAATCCTTAAATGTATTTGTAAATAAATAGGTCTTTCCCTTATTATTGATCAGTCAATTACAAATCGTTCTAAATAACATCGAAAGGGATCGAATAATGCATATGCATTTACATGCGTTAGATCGATCCGTATTATCCGTGATATGGATCACGATCCATTCTGTCATATTCATTACTTTTTTACTTCGGGTACTATTTATGATAGGGAGTTCATAAAATACAAATAAATTTTCATCGAGCGTAAGGACATATCGCTTTCCAATTATCCTTTCCGAGGAAAAAAAATCGAAAGGGGATAAATTCTTAGGGGGTACAACCCTATCGATCCTCTCGTACAATGGTCCGACGATAGAGATTCGACCTAAACATTCTGACTCGTGTACGGTGGTTACACGTCGATTATACCCAAGTGCCTCGTGCACCCGCGGAGAGAAAGAAAGCAGGTATAAACACATCGGTTTGATGCCGATAGAAAAAGAGAGGGTTGCGTTACACGTTGTTCGTTTGTCGTGGGGTAGGTCCTGGTTTAATCCATTACACGATATATTAATTCGTTTCTCCGGCGATCCCAGGTAGCTGCGAGAATCCTAAAAAAGAAAGAAAGAGAAAAAAAAAGAGAGAGAAAAAAGAACGGGAGAGAGATTAGAAGGCCCCGAAAACGCGTCTCGCACGCGCTCAGGTACCATCGGAAGGAGGAGGTCTCTCATGGGGGCCCGTAAAAAAGTCCTGTCGAAAGATCGAGAGAAAGAAGAGAGTTATAGCGTGCCACGTAGTAGCAGTAAAACTATCACCGAGGATAGACATTTTACCGAGAAGATTCTTAAATAAAACTTTGAATTCGACGATCGATGATAATTAAATATTAAAAAGGAAGTAGAATTTTACATGACAAACGCTATTGAATAGAATAGGGAACGTTCGATTGTATTCTATTGCACCTATATATATATATATATATTTGTATCTATCGATTTGAACTACATTCGATAGAGAGAAAAAGAGAGAGAGAGAGAGAGAGAGAGAGAGAGAGAGAGAGAGAGAGAGAGAGAGAGAGCTGACCATACATTCACATATAAAAAGATTTAAGCAAAGTCCTTTCGTATATATTGCATATTATTTAATATGTATTACGGATTTATATGAATTTAAAAGGGACACAGTGTTACTTCCTTCCTCGCGGCCTGGAAACTTGTTTTCGAGGAAGCCAGATAAGAAGAAGAGTTCTTCTAAAGAAGCAAAGAGAAAAAGGGAGAGAGAGAGAGAGAGAGAGAGAGAGAGAGAGAGAGAGAGAGAGAGAGAGAGAGAGAAAAGACGATAGTAGAGCGGTAGAGCGTCGGGGATATCTAATGCTGGAACTTTAGAATGTGGAAAAGTGTAGCAGAGTACAGCTGCTCCACTTCCGCTACTCGGCACTCGTCGACCGCCCACCATTATCACGGATTGTGTACCATCCGTTTCTTCCTCTGGAGTACCTTTTATGCACCTGAAGATATGTACATTTGCCTCGGGCCACGTTTTTAACGTTTTCTTTTTTTTTTCCTTTTATCATTTTTTTTCTTCTCTTTATTTTATTAAAACACTCCAACGAGAGACACAATCGTAAAATCATAATACGTTTGCTCGTATTTCTTGTATACTTACATTTACAAGTCTTACTTTCATAATTTTTCCGTACGGTAGGATTGTGTTGATCTGCCCTTTTCGAGGATAAAAATATATATATATATATATATATATATATATATATATATATATATATATTACCGTACAATCGATACCGCGGACCGATCCCCCTCCCTCCCCCCTTTTCTTTAGCACTATTACAAACGTTACTTTTAACGTCGTCTCACCTTGTGGAACTGTTAAATGTGAATTCCCCTTTGCCGCGTATCCACTACTTCGTAGCATATTCTTTTGGCCCACCTTTTCCTTTTCATAAGCATTTAGCTACGTGAATTAAAGATAAAGCTATTTATATATACCTGCCCATCGGAGTTTTACGCACCGGTTCGTGCTTCAACTTTTTACCCACGTTTCAGCTCTCGATTCCGAAGGCAGTCCAGTCGGTCAGTAGAGAGACGAAAAGGTAACGGCTGGCCGGACACCTTTTCTTCTTTAACCCTCTTCGATATCCACGGCTAAGAGACAGGAGTAGGGCCAGGTTACGCATAGCACGACTCTTTACGATCGACTAGATCGTCCACCCTGTACGGGGTCAAGGGGTTGGCCAGCTGGCAACGGACGGTTGTGCAATCTGCACACGGTCGTCCCCTCTTCCACACCCTCTCTTCTCCTTTCTGGAAGAGACGAACCAAGAGAGGATTCAGGGACGGAGACAGATAGATGGATAAGGACGGTGGAGAGAGAGAGAGAGAGAGAGCTAAAGCGAAAGAGAGAGAGAGAAAGAGAGAAGATTCAGGGTTGGTTGGCGTCACCGCTGCCAACGTCGCTCATTGTCCAAGCTCAATGGCCGTCTGTCCAGCGCCATTGTTGGTAATGATTTCGGAAAGGTCTGTGGGAGAGATCGTGCGTGCGACACCACTATGTGCTGCTGCTCCGCACCAGATAAACCTATCTCCACCGTTTCTACGTGTCCTTTGGTCGATCCGATTCACCAACGTTTATTTCGTATCGCGTGCCTTCTCTAATCGTGATTTATGTGAGAGTCGGTTTCTTCTTTCTTTCTTTCTTTTCTTCTCTCTCTCTCTCTCTCTCTCTCTCTCTTTGTTCTCTCCTTAGAGACATTCGATTTTATTACTCGATCTTCCGGGATGATTAATATTCCTTAATTATTCTTTTCATCGGAGGAAGATTTATCTCTTGAACCGTCATCGTTTGACGATTTTGTTTCGATGGCGTCATCGTCGTCGTCGTCGTTGTTGTCGTCGTTTTTAACTATAAATACAAAATATTTCATTTTACGTCGATTTATACGTACGTGCTTTAATTAACAAGTTTTTCCCCTCGGAATCTAGAAATGCCGTTATAACGGAAGTGTGACGGATTTGAAAGTCCGCTGAACGCTGCGAAAGATCGCGTCGTACGATTTCCCTAGAACGAGACGAGATCGAGCATTTTAAACAGTCCGGTGGGTCTCATTAGGCGTTCCCGGTTCTCGCACCTTTCTCGTATCGTTGGACGTTTCCGCTGAATTATGTGCGGTAGAATGCATCTTAGTTTCTTTCGTTTTTATGAAAATTTATGCGCCATACCACCGACGAACAAACGTATAGATTTTCGAATGACAGGAAACAAGTTACGAGTCCTCTAAGAATATTCATGTCGCAAAATAAAGCGCGCCTCTTCTTGTCCCTCTTTCTTTCTCTCTCTCTCTCTCCCTCTCTCTCTCTCTCTCTCTCTCTCTGTTTCTTTTTATCTTTCTCTATTGCTCTTAAGATTGAGCGAGGGTGTTGTCACGACGGAAGAAGACAGGAAACGGAAAGAATCTTACGAGGAATATAAAGCGCATTACGGACAGTTATCTTCTTCCTCTTCGACAATTTATTTCCTTTCCTTCGATCGATCATTAAACACATGTCCTTCGAGCTATACATTGGCATAACTTGGAGATTGCAGCTCGAATTGGATAGAGTCCATCATGCCAACCGCCATTTTGTAATCTACACCGCCATCGTTCCATCTCAACCCTTACACAACACCGTCCCTCGAAGAGTTCACGTCTGACCTCGTTCATTCACCCTTTCGTTCAGTGAAAGAGGGTCAATTCTTGCTCCTGTCACAACACTGCCATTCGAGCATCAATCCCACTACGTCGTCATTGGCTAAAATCAGAATTGCTTTTTTAGAAAAGGGGTTGACACCGCATGGAACGTACTCGATCGAATACGAACAAAGGATGATCGTTTAAAAGACGTAATTAAAAAAAAAAAAAAACATAATTTATCAAACACAAAAGGTTTCTCGATCTCAAACGAGTCTGTAAGTAAATTAAAATCAAAATGATTCCTCGTTACAGGACAAGAATGTTTAACGTTTGCGCATTGGCGATTCGATCGCAATTAAATTGGGGGGTTTTGGCGGAGACAAACACGGCGACGTTAGAAACACTGAGATCGAAGCATATCCTACTTCGCGTATAGTTATACGCGTATATCGCAGAGATACCATCCCTTATGACTTGGCAGCAATTCCTATTTTATGGCGCATAAAAGCGTTCGAGGCTTGCTCGGCTGCTTGATTGGCCCCGGGAATAACATTGTACGGGTCACGATAATAGTTCATCGATTAACGCCTTTTTCTACGTTAAAACCTTTAATATAATTCTACCGTAAAGAGTATATTCCCTTCGACGCTTAACACTTCAAACACTTTTTACGCCCTATGAAGTAGCGTCTCTCGTTAATGAGAAAACGAATTCTTATTAATAAATATATTTTTTTTTTTTTAATACATATATACGTTGTTTCGCTTTATCTCGCTTTGCAGCATGTAATTTTTTTTTTTTTATATATAAAAATCAAGCGGAAAGTAGAAAAAAGTAAGGGAAGGTCCAGTCGCGACGTTTTGAATCGTACCGTGAAACGATAAATTATGATCTACTCGTGACGTGCTTTCGGTAGAAGGATTCAAGATATTTCCTTCTCTCTCTCTCTCTCTCTCTCTCTCTCTTTCTCTCTTTCTCCCTCTGTCTCTTTCTCTCCCTCTCTCTTCAACTACCACGTGTGGAACGCATAATAAGGGTAGGTACCGAATCCCATTCTACATTCCCTCGTTCTGCTCTCGTGAAATTTCCACTTTTTTGAGAGAGAAAGAGAAAGAGAGAAAGAGAAACGACGTAACTCGTTTCCCCCTTTTCATCGACTCTTCCCTCTCTCTCGTTCTTTCTCTTTTTCTCTTTCTACTATGGGCATACGCAGATGCGCGGTTTTCGTTCTCCCTCAGCGACTCTCCATGTTTTACTCTGGATTTTCTTTCTATTCACTCTCTCCCTCTCTCTCTCTCTCTTTCTCTCTCTCTCTCTCTTTCTTTCTCATTCTCGACATACACACAGGCACACTTCTCTGTATCTACCGTTCTTGCAACCAACTCGTGTTCGAGTTTCAGTCGTTTTGCACCCTCGATACGCGTGTAACGAATCCGCGCTTTTTTCGTCAGTTTTGCCAGCACAAAAATATCCACTTTTCGGGGTGCGTAACATGCGCGAGTTCTATCGTATGGAAAAAGAGAGGATATACGATAATACGAAGGAAAGAAAGAGAGAGAGAGAGAGAGAGAGAGAGAGAGAGAGAGAACACAGACCGGAAAGATTTCGATAAAAAGCAAAGAACTCGCCCCGAAAGCGTGCCCAAGGGGGTGCAGAAGGAAATGGTTGAGAAAAAAGGTGGTTAAAAATATGTAAACCTACATCGACGGGATAGGTAACACGTGGAGAAGAAGAGGAAAAATAGGGAGACAATGTGTCATCGGCACGCGCTCTTCTTATGTATCTTTTTCTTCTTCTTCTTCTTCTTCTCCTTCTCCTTCTTCTTCTTTTTCTTATTCGTCTTCCTCCTCCTCTTCCTCTTCCTATCCTTCTTCTTTGGCCCTCCTACCGGCGAGGATCGAGGATGTTTTTTTATAGGTGACGATCGCACGAGCCTGGAAGACAGAAGGCGGGGATCTGTTCGTCGTTGTATAACGAGGAAGAGCTTGTATGTTACCCTTCTCCCCACCGCTCGACCAGCATGATAGTGTGAATGAGCTTCCTCCTTCGTCAAGATTAACCTGAGAAATCGGTGACGTGAAAAAAAAAAAAAAAAAAAAAAAGAGAAGAAAAAAAAAGTAGGAAGGGTCTTTTCTGTGCGTTCACCTTTTTAAAGATATTTTTTTTTTTTTTTTTGTTTCTTTTTTCTATTTTTCGTTATCGTCATTAGTTCTACCGTAAGTACGAATAATCGATATATAATCGAACGAGTGTAATAATTTATGATTGATTCGCCGTCATTAAGATGTAAAAAAATACGGTTGATTATCGAGTATACCATTAAACATTATCATCTGTCCAATTTCTCGTTGCATAGATACAGCTAAGCTTTATCCAATTTTTCCTTCATTAATTGGAGATCGAAGAGAGCTTTTTCTTTTTTTTTTTTTTTTTTTTTTAATCGTCTAAGAATATTCGAGCGATACTCAACGATCCGCACCGACGAATCCGGTTTCTTACTAATTAGCCGAATCAAGGACGCTTATATTTATTGCGTAAATCGAAAGACAAGAGGGTCCTTCGAGGAGAAGCGAAGGTATTTAAGATGTTTTCAGTCGGGAAGGTGTGCTCGAACAGACATTTATAGCGGGCGTGGTTGTTCTTCACTAGGGGCGTTCTAGTATTTTTAGTTGTTCGATCCCGGCACGCGCTCTCTTCTCTTCCTTTTTATTCCTCTTTTCTTTTTCCTTCTCCTTTTTTTCTTTCATCCGTTTTTTTTCTTTCTTTCTTTTTTTTTTTTTTTTCTTTTTTAATGCCGCCGAAGCATCTGGCTTTTGGTAGCTAATACCTTCTTCTTTGCGCGGATACGCCCGCGCGCAACCCAAACGCCGTCATGATGCTGGCAGTGGTTCTTTATTGTCTACCTTAGAAAATAGGATTAAGTTACTCATTCACGAAAGCATGGCTCGTAATGGGAGAATAACGTCTCTTTCACTCGTGCCGTTTATCCTTTGAGATACCAAAAGAGACAATTAAAGTCGAGAGTATACTCCTTTCCTATCATCGTCTTTATTACTGGATCTTTTCTTCCGAACGAAAAAACATACATATAAATATATATATATATATATATCATATACGTATCGTTAGAAAATCTCTGTTATTTATTCCGAAGGAGTAAAGGGATAAAAGGAAACGAGAAAAAGTGGGGATGTGGGTGGGTGAAACAGTGAATGGACACAAACGTGTAGCTTCTTCATTTCGTACAACATTCACATGGTATTCTTATCTCGAAAGCTTAAACAGAGGGGCGTAGCTACCTGGGCCATCGCTATAATAAAAGGGGGGGCCTCATCGCGGACTGCTTTTTTTTTTTTCTACTTTCTTTCTCTCTTCTCTTGTATAATCCGCCGCTACCGCCGTCTGGCGCACGGTCGTGCGGCCCTTGAAGCTATTGCCAAATACACGGTCGAGATCCTAAACGCGAGGAGGATGAGGAGAAAGGAATTTAGATAAAATGAGGGACTGAATATCTTTTCTATCTTTCTCTCTCTCTCTCTCTCTCTCTCTCTCTCCCTCTTTTCTAGATCGAATGGAAGAAAAATAGGGAAAGGATGGTGTAAAAAAGGCAAGCTCGTAGCTCGTGTTCAGCACGCGTTTGATGCCAAAGTAAAGACAAGGCGATGACGATCCTCGAGGTTTTCCAAGGGGGGTTTCTTTTCGTATCAATAGGGATGAGAATGGAGAGGGGAAGGTGAAAGAAAAAAAAAGGGAAAGAGAAAAAGAGAGAGAGAGAGAGAGAGAGAGAGAGAGAGGCGTCGAAGGGCGAGGAAAAAATCACGGGACGTAGGGGGGCGAAGGGCTGGCGGGAGGAGGAGGAGGAGGAGGAGGAGGAACGGGAGTAATGTATGCCATAAGAATACGGATCCCAGTCAGGTTTTTTTTCGAGATGGAACAAGCTTGGAGAAAAAAAAAAATTTAGCGTGCGAAGAGGGAAAAGATTGAGAAGGGCTATTCCACTGGACACATTGCAAAGTGCGATCCTCGGGCTAAGTTCGGTGTTTTGGTTCGTCGGTTATTTTTCCTCGAGTGGCCCTTCTTAAAAGCTTTGACGAACGGAAAATGGGGGAAAACGGGGAAGGGGCGGGGAAAGAAAAAAAGTGTTTCCTGTTATCCTCGCTATCGTCAGGATGAAATCGAACGAATTATAATATCGTTCTTTGTAACAACGACGATCATCTCATAACGTATTATCCTCACGCGAAGTAATCTCGATGACAAAATATGCATGACTCCTCTAAAGAAAATTATTTATAAAGAATCGAAGGAACGATCTTATTACTGAATTTCGGAAAATGGTGGAACCCCTATCGCATATGCGTAGAACCACGAACCAGACCGGATCGGCCATGCCGACGTTTTTCCCCAATATTTTTATTACCGTGTGGTGAACTTGATTGGTCGAATGCCACGACCACCCCCAACGACCCCCTCGTACATCGCTCGTATCGTATTCGATGGGCACCCTTCCAAAAACCACTTTCCTTTTCGAACTTATACGAGTAACTACTGCGGGAGCGAAATCGCATTCGCGCCAGCCGCGTAATAAATTCCGAATATCCCGTCGTAGATTTATCATAGTCACGCACTCGCACTCGCCTGCCGTCGATAATAATTATTAGCCGGGATGGTTTCGCTTTTTCCCCCCCTATTCACCTCGAATGCCGGCGTCGCCGGCGACCAACGTCGATTCGTCTGGATGCTGGAAAAGAAAGAAAGGGAGGACGAGAAAGGGCAAAAAGGACGAACGAACGTACACGAACGGACAGACAGAGAACTAGCGGCCAGCGGCTCGAGGGCCATCCTGGCGGTTTCTAGGGCGAGGAAAATAATGATTCGAGACATTTTTCATCGACGCGTGAGAGACGGAGGGCGTGAAAGACAAAAAAAAAAAAAAAGAAAAGAAAGAAACAGGGGGACTCTTGGCTCACTAGCAGCTTGATTTGCAACGCCTCTGGGCCTCCGCGGAAACGCTTGCCTTTTCTGGATTCTTGTACATATGTAGGTATATTAGAGATTCCGCTATTATCGCACCTGCCACCTGAACGAACATGATTCTCGAGGTGAATCCACAATTCACTGGTTCTTATCGACTTCCTTTTCTCCCTCTCTCTCTCTCTCTTTATATTCTTGTCGTACTTTGTAACAGACCAAATATTATGTTCGTTAATTTTTAAATAGAAGTGAAGTTTTATTATACCACCCTGGAGATTCATTTTATTTTTTTTTTTTTTTTTAATAATGGTAGTTTTATATTAACGTATAAAGTTATTTCTCGAAGTTAATTCAACGAATCAATACTATCAAACGTCACGATAGTTTTTCATCAATACGATCCACCCATTTTGGGCAATCTTTGTTTGCGTCCTTTCATTTCATTTCACCGAATTATCCGACGTACACACACGGACGATTAGAAGTAATAAATTTTAGTAGTAATAGCAATAGTAGTAGTAGTAGCAGTAGTAGTAGTAGTAGTATTAGATTTCTTCGTCTCGATCTAGAATACGTTGAATCGTCCACCGTTTGCGTCGTAATCATTGCCGGTTGCACCCTCGTGCGATCGATGCACCAAATTTCAGTAGGGTCGACAAATTATTGTCTTTATTTCCGTGTGATTCACTGTTGCAGTTCATTACGATGTTCATGGTAGAAGAGCCAACACACGCGATGGAAAAAAAGGAGTTTGACGATCCTTGCTGCGTGCGTGACTGCGTGAAAAATAGATTGGGTGAAAGATGAATGTTCGTACGAGATCGTTTAAAACTATATCGATTTGAAAAAAGAAAAAATGTATATATATATGTAATATTTATTTAATTCGTTAAATTTGTTTACTTGTAATCGTTCGAAATGTTTCGATTCTTCGATATTATTTGTTATTGTAATCGTGATTTTTGTGACGTTTTCGAAAAGGTAAATCACCGCGAATCCCGGAATAATCCGAAACGAATGCCGCGAATAGCATATCGAAAATGAAAAAGAAAAGGGTCTTAGTGAGACTTGTTAGATAAAGAAGGTCTCGGTGGTTTGACAAACCGCGGATGTACTATAGTGAAATGACGTATCGAATCTAGAACCAACAAAACTTCCGGTCTCAACTTTTGTGCTACGTCTAGGTGGTACCGTGCTTGGTCCAAACCTGAAATGATGAAAAAGAGACGCTCGACGTAACGTCAGGCTCCGTCAACCTCCGACGGTGGCAGCCCTTTTGTCGCGGACAAAAGTAGTTGACAAAATATGACAATCATAACAGCCATAACTCTCATAAGCTACGTGGGTGGAGCGTAGACGCGTATAAGCGACAAAGCCTTAGTCGAAGCCTTCCCGAAGGTAGACAAATATTATTTTGACAAGCGCGTCAAAGGAATAGAAGACCGTTAAGAGTGGACGAAAGAACGAGAAGAAGAACTGCTTTTTTTCTTGTCATTACTTTAAATTCAACTTGTTGCCGAATTAATGAAAAAAAAAAAAAAAAAAAAGAGAAAATTATATTCGAAGATCTCGAATTTTTTTTTTACGAGTTCTCAAAGAATATCGATCGCGTTGACGTTAATACGCTCGTGGAACGAAAGAAGATCGAAGATTATAAACATTAAGAGAGTTCGAAAATTTCCGTCGAGTTTCGAATGATCAAACGCGAATTAAACTTGATTTAAAATGTTAATAATATCGTTCGTTGCGAAAGGATGCGCCCATTCGGTGTCGATGGAATTGGATTGAGTTACGAAAAAAAAAAAAAAAAAAGAAGAAAAAAGAAAAAACGAAGATATTTCTACAGCTCTAGGAATCTTCGTATTGGCCAACAAATATACGTCTTATGCGTTTTCGATGGTTCGAGTTGTGTTGCGTTTCGAATCGAAATACGTGGTGGACACGTTAAAAGGTTTCTTTACGAGGTCGTAACGAGGATCATGCCTAACTCTGTAACGGCTACCGTTTCGTCTATATGTCGATCATAAACCGCATAATGTCGCAGAGAAAAAGTAAGGACCATACGCGCGTTTTCCTTTTTCTTCCTTTATCGTATTCTATTTTCTTTCTTTCTCTCTCTCTCTCTCTCTCTCTCTCTCTCTCTCTCTCTCTCTCTCTCTCTCTCTCTCTCTCTCTCTCTCTCTGTCTGTCTCACTCGTTTTGAGCGGCTGCACATAAAACATTTTTGATGTAGAGGATGGTGATGTAACGATGCCACAATATAGTACATAGGAGCTCTTAGTAAAGAGAATAAGCCATTATTTTTCGAAAGAGTAAAAAAATTCCTTAAGAAAATGACGTTCATATTTCCGATAGATAGAGTAGTAACCGAATCGAATGCATTCTCTTTTTCCAATTTTATGAGTGTACGGATATGATATCGGAGCGGATAATGTTATAACGTTAGAATCCTTTTGACATAGTCTTTTGGTTTTCTCTTTTTCCGTTGCATTCATATCTCTTATCTATTATTTTAATACTTACGTTTAGTTATATTCGTTTGATCAATAATAAATATGACAATATGCAATTCTCAACTTTTACAACGTCGATCGATAGTAACGTACAAAGTTATATTTAATTGATTTCGATAATTTTGAAATTTATTTCGTACACTTTCTCCTTTCTTTTTGTAATTTCTTTCTTTCTTTCTTTCTTTCTTTCTTTTTTTTTTTTTTGTAACGACATCACGAAAAAGCGAGTCACAAGGAAGTCCGCTTTAAAACTTTCTTTTTTTTTTTTTTTCAGATGAAAAATGAGTCGTGAGCATTGTACCTAGAGCCCGTAGCGTTAAAAGTTAACCGTTTTACCAGTCGGAGGCCCCATTTACTGCTTGAATTATATATTTTCTAAGGGGCCGTCGTTCTTTAGTGGAATCGGTGAATTTGCATGCTTCTCTCTTGCACGGCGAGGTCTACCGTGACCAGTCTATGTCGGGCCAACTAAAACGTTAAAACGTTGTTTATGGCTTTATGTTTTATTTTATTTTATTTTATTTTTTATTTCTTTTTTTTCTCCTGTATTCCACCGATATTTAGAATTGTAAGTTAAAAAAAATCTAATCCAACTGTTTCGTCGTGCGTAATCACTTCTTTTCGCGAACGTTCGTTATTTCATCTTCAATAGTACATATATACCCACCTCTCCCCCGATTATCAACCCATCGTCAAGATGTGATATCGGAGAAATAAGTTGCAGCGAACTTTTCTACCCTTTCGTTGAGCGCACGTGTCGATGTCATCTTCTCGGATGTTTCTGTTGTAATACTGGATCAAATCCGCTTTCTATATAATCTATATTACTTGCTTTTATGAGTTTGACACTTTCTGTCACATTCGAGTAGAAAGTTTATCGGGAAAGTAATATATTTGAAAAAAAAAAAAAGAAATGAAAGAACAAGAAAAAGAAACGTCTAATAATTATCGAACTTATCGATTTTCATCGTTCTCCTTATAAATTAGTTAAATATTTCTATTCGCCGAACTTTTCATGTACATACATACATGCATACATACATACATATATACGTACACGTATACATGGGTAGGTATTCGAAAAGTTTCGGCATTCCTGAGTGTTCATAAATATTTAAAGACGAAACGTCGCGGCGGCGTGTCTCCAAAAATCGATTCCTATCTTTTGACCTTGCGCCGACGTTTTCCACGTTTTTCAATTCAAACAAACAAAAACATTGTTGCTCCGACGGGTGGTAAAGGACGTAATATCTATTCGTAACACGGATAGAGAACGTCTAGATTTGCGAGGAGCCCACAAATCATTCGGAGGGCGGTGGTTTAAGACGTTAGGTAGGACGAAGGTGCTCCAGATTTTCACGCTTGTTAGGGAAAACAAAAAAGGGGGGAAGAGTCCCGTAGAAGACTCTTTGCAACTTCGAACGTATTTCCTAAGACTTTTGGATTCGATCCACGTCCATTTTTCCACGTTTCTACTTCAAGGATATGGAAAGGAAGGTAAAAAGAAACGGAAAATAGAAGAAAAGAAAAGAAAAGAATATATATATATATATATATATATATATATATATATATATATATCCTCATGAAGGAGGTATGGTTTACGAAACGTAGACGATTTGCGAAACGGAAATCTTAAGGAGAAATACGGAGGCGCGACAAGTTTTCTTCTTTCCGCTTTTTCTTTCTTTCTTTCATTTTATTTTTTTCACGAGTTTTCCTCGTGATCCTATACAAGCAACGCGCGTTTCTATAATACGAGCTACACACGCGGGATATCTACGTAAGCTCAAAGCCAAACAAGCCTAGACGCTAAACCACTCGGGTCTCCCGTTATCTGTTTGCGAGCCTACGGGCCGCAACGCCGAAGTATGAGTACGAGGACATAGAGGAAAGAACGACGAGGAGAATGGAAAGGACGTAGCCAGAGCAAGGAGAAGACACAAAGAAGCGTATCTCTTCCACTGGCTGGTGCGTGGACTAGCACACGCCTTTCGGAACGATAATATTGCGACAACGGCTGCACAATATTTGCGTGTTTGCTCTCGTCACTCTCTTCCTACTTCTATCCTACGCCTACGGGACGAGGATGGACTCTTTTTCGAAAATCCGCAAATAACGAATTCCCCCTACTCCTCTCTTGAAGATATCGAGGTGATAACGGTGAGTGTATAAGAAGAAACGTTCTCTTTCGAGATCCTTTTTTTCCTCGCCCGTCCCCTCCCCCGCCTCGCCTCGTCTCAATCGGGCCCAGAACGTTGTCTCCTTTTTTTTTTTTTATTTTTCTTTTTTCTTTCTTCTCTCTCTCTCTCTCTCTCTCTCTCTTTCTTTCTCTCTTTCTCTCTCTTTTTTTTTCTTCAAAAATTTTCACCCAAAAATTTTCTTTCGGTCACCTTTACTTACTACCTAGGTACAAAATTCGTCCGATATCGCTTTTTCCAAGACATTTTAGAATAGAATTGTTATATTTTCCATTTTAAAGAAACTAATATAGTTAACCTTTGTCGAGAGACACAATGGTAACTGTAAAGTCCATGGTCATTATATTACCAATTTTTACGATATTTTTACCGTCCTAGCATTACCGACACTGTCTTGTCGAGAATAGTCCGATGGCAAAAAGTAACCTTTTTGAAATTTAAAATGGAGCGGTTTTTACCCTAATCCACCTTAATACTAATAAATAAAAGGAAAAAATAGATAAAATAAATTTCGTTGACGGGTAGGAACCATTTTTTTGTTTATTTGAAGTCAAAGCTATAAACGTGAAAAAATTATTTATAAGCTGAACATTAAAATGGGTCTTTCCCCATTGATTCGTTTGTTGTTTTCTCGACTCGTCCCACTTCATGGACAAAATTTTTCACTTTCTTATTTTTACGTCTAATATTATCAATATGGAAAATATAATAATACTTAAGAATTGTAATAAAATATTCATTTTAGATTTATTTTTATTGGAGTTGTTAGATTCTACTTTTTCATAAGTACAAGGGTTATATATAACAAAAATTGATAAAGCACTCAAAACGGAAACTATTTTAAAAGTTGAAAATAAGTCGAAAACAATTATTCTTTTTTGTAAATACCTTACCCATAACTCCATAAATTTTAACCATTTGAAACTTTGCTAATCACTTTAAACCCCCTTATTTAATTGATTTCTCGAATTTCGAACTCGAACGATACAAAATATATTTTATCTCTATAGTTATAATTCGCAAATGTCTAATGGAATGTATCTAAGAAAAAAGAAAAAAAAAAAGAAAAAAAATAACGATACAAATTTTTATTTTCATAGATCGAGTTCGTCGTCGAGAGAATAAAAAGAAAACGTTAAAGGCAATAATGCATTTTGGGCACGGTTAGATCGACTGAGAGTTTTCAACTCTTTAAGCCTCTCTCACGGAACCTCGTCAGGTCCCATGGGACGTCGAACAAAACCAAGACATGACTTGAGAAATGTCAAAAGATTAGCGGTCATTTTGGATGTGGGAGGAAAGATCCATCATTGTAGTAGTATCTGAAAAAAGGATCGTTAAACGGTAGTTGTTAGTCATCGAACGGTTTAGGCTTTTATTCATGGACCGTTATGAAATACGACAATGTTGCGACAAAAAATATTAAACCTCTTATTGTATTCGAAGTTTTCTCATAAACAAGGTAAAGTAATTACTATATTTTATTATATTTATAATTCTTATAATTAATTTCCTTGTAGAGCAAGAAATTTGGAAGGTAATTAAATCGATACATATATTTTCGAATAAGACAGATTGTTTAAGAGTTATTATAAGGGAAGAGTAAGAAAACGTGATATTTATGAAACCTAAAGGTTAAGTAAACTAATTCGGATCTACATTAATTAATACGTATGAAGACATATTTAGAGCACATAATAGCTTTCTCCTTCCCTGTCGATGTTTTTTATGGCTCATTTCTAAGTGCTTTTATAGTTTTATTGTTATTATATTATAATAGTGCGGGCTAATAGACGTACGGATATAGATTTGCACAATAATGATTTCTTTCAATAATAATTTTTAATATGTATTATGACGGGGTTCGATAAAGAGTTTTCGGCTTTCAAATAGAAAGTAAGCGAAACCGTGAAAAATGGTAAAATCGGAGAAAACGAAAAGTTGAAATAAGTAGAGTTTTACAATACTTTTATATGGTATAATCATCCGTTTTTGTCTTCGCATCACTTGTAGGTACCTAGATAACAATAGTCGATTATGTTATAAATTAAAAATTACTGTCTTTTTTTTAGACCATATAATTTATAATCTATTCTAAAAATAGTTGTATTATCTTGTAATGCGTAAATATAATAAATATATAGATACCTTGATTAAGTAAAATTTCCATTATTCCAGTTGATGTAATCTTGGCAGTTTTGAGAGAGAGAAAGAAAAAGAGAGAGATTATAGAAGAGATCGTAATCTTTTCTGATAAGTTATAGGAGAGAAAAGTGTTCATAGAATCTTATGGAATTGAGTACGTTTAATACTCTTACGTAAAAAAGAAAATCTACGCAAAGCCGATCGAACCTTTTCATGTTAGGAGTTTTGGATTACGTGCGTATCCGCGCGTAAACATCAGCTCTATCTTTTTGAGATCGCGACCCATAGGTTTTCTATTAAACCTACTTATTTTACTCTTCGCTTATTTTCGTATAAAAAATAATTGCGTTCGAGATCTACGAAAATACGTATCAGTGCCATAGAATTTGAAATTTTGTCTTGTTTTATTCCATCGGATTATCAGTTTTCTCATGGTCCACTACGGATAATAATCTTTCGTAAATTATTATCTACATTTATATTTGGAGTATTATTGAGATTTTTTTTTCTTTTCTTTTTTTCTCTTTTATTTTTTTTTTACAAAGAGGCGACTCGAGATTCGTAGCACAGGCAAGTAATCCGATATGGAAGAGCTTCTTCCTTTCATAAGAACGAAAAAGGAGCGGATCTCTTGTATTTGCGCAATCGATGCCCTTCCGTCCTTCGTGGAGTGGCCAATGAATTCTCGAAAAATGAAAAAGCTTTGCTTCGTTCTTCCTTCATCGAGTGAGGGGGAAGAGGGTGGTATTGGTCAAGCAACCGGACGTAGGTTGAGTAATATTATATTTGTTAATTGTGAAACACAATCCTATACGATCCCAGAAAATTCTACCTGTATAAATGTCGTGGGAAGTAGTCCTTTTTCGACTACTACAATATACTAAACGAAAGGATCGAGATGAATCGGCCGTTTTCTTAGCTGGCGATGTTCCGAGATTCGAGATAACGTCATATTTGTCCGCGAAGGAAACGGTTTAATATGGTATATTTTCTATGAAAGTCCCCGAAAGTGGAGCGTCCTCTATCTCTCTCTTTCTCTCTCTCTCTCGTAGGTGTACGCTTTCTTCTCGTAGGTGTCGATTTTCCGGTTGGAATCATCGAAAAACGTGCTGACAGATACGGACGAGAGATTAGAATAGAGATGTTACGGTTCGAATCTATCGAGAATGTCACTGTCACGATAGAAACGTTTGTCGACCATTCATCGTTTATCGGAGTAACGTCAAGAATTTTATTAATAACAGAATTTATACCGAATATATATATATATATATATCTACGTTCTCTCTCTCTCTCTCTCTCTCTCTCTCTCTCTTCGTAATACCTATTTCTCGATAGTAAATTCTCTCACACAGTGGCGAATCGCAGAAGCGGAAAATCGAAAGCGAGGAAGCAGCATTTTAAGGGACGTTCCTTCGAAGGATATATCTCGATCTACCAATATCTCGATAGAGGATATATCGTAGATTAGAGAAAAATCCTATTACTGGCGCGCATCGAAAAGCGTACAATGCGATCGGCTTGCGCGCACCCTTTTACGAAAGGGAACCCTCTCTCTCGAAGGGTCAGTAGCGAGAGGGAATTAAGTTTTGAAAATTATCAAAAGTGGCCCGAAAGGCTCCGTTCGTCCATCCTGAATGCTAAGCCGTCTAATTTCATCCCTCCATCCCTCCCCCCGATGTCCAGACATTATTTCATCTTCGACGAGTCCCTTGAACAGGTAAAAAGGAATGGGGGAGAAGAGGTAGTAGACGTAGGGTGGCCTATCTTCCCACGCTTAGTGTTGCAAAATATAGAGGAGCTACGAGGGATGTTACTCGGACACG
The DNA here is from genome assembly GCA_911387935.1 of Dolichovespula saxonica. NCBI lineage: Eukaryota > Metazoa > Arthropoda > Insecta > Hymenoptera > Vespidae > Dolichovespula > Dolichovespula saxonica. The sequence goes on along the minus strand of OU426996.1, from coordinate 4,229,806 downwards.
TTATTTTCGAGGATATTCTTACGTGCGGACCGTATTCACATCCGGTACGATGCATGCGGCCTGTTAAACATCCCCGTACTTGCTACCACCCGCTCGCTCGTTCACGTCATAATTTTTTTCGAGGACGTTCGAGCGACATCTAAGAAGAACTTTTTCAATGATATCACTATATTTTGGATCGTACGGACAAGACTTTTTCATCGACTTTTTTTTATGATCCGTTATGTCGTGCGCGTGAAAAAAGAAAATAACACATATAATTTGTATTTATCAATCTGAATTTGACGTACGAATCAAATGCGTGTTACCCGTCCGGTAAAGTTTCCACGATATTTCTCACGTGTAAAAGACCATTTGGATAGGAACGTTAAGTAAACATTGTTTCCTGATCGATTTGTGTATTCAACAGAGTTTGATTCTCCTCGGAGGATATCATCATCCGTTCTATTGCGACAGGAGACGAAGGTTTAACGTAACTCTTTCTCAGGTAATATCTCGTCCGTTTCTCGCAGCATCAACTAGAGCAGCTCGTCCTCTTATGTAAACGTCGGAATTTTCGAATATCGAAAGGTATCCCGTGGTATACCTGCATCCTCCCTACCAATGAGAATGGTCAGGATTCTTTTGAAAAAGTGCAGTTTTCAGGTGAAAGGATAGCCTCTCTCTCTCTCTCTCTCTCTCTCTCTCTCTCTCTATCGTTCGACGTTCGCTAGATCTTTTTTCTTTCTTTTTTTTTTTCTTCATCCATAAGCGCAAACCGTGGGAGATAGATCCGCGCTTCTCTCACTCCTTTCCAAACTCATGTCCAATGAACCCTCGACGTTCCTGCGTTTTCGATCGTTCGGTCCTATTTGAATAGGAATGAACCGTGGGAGTTTCGTATAGGGTTATCGTTTCGGTGACGCTTCGTAATTTCGACTCACGATTTTCGCAATCGTATTGTCGTTCACCTGCGGCTGGGTTGCGTCCAGGTAAATAGAAAGATGACGTATGAGATGTATTATTCGACTGTGGGAATACGGACGATGTTTCTATCATTCGCCGTAGCCTTTCGAACGAATTTTACGTTGGAAAAATCTGCTTTCGACATTCCCTTATTCACGTAACAATATCTTTTAGTTTTATTTTATTCTTTTTCTTTTTTTTTTTCTTAAGATTTCGTATTTTCAATGTTTATTCTATATTGAAGATCACTTCGCGTAGATACGACGAAATAGCTGTGGCGAATATAGACGTATTCTATTTTGCATAGGAACGGCCGTTTAGCGACGAAAAGAGGTCACCCTATAAAATCTTGAAAGACACAATGTTTAGAAATATAGAAGTACGATGAAGGCAATGTAAAAGAAAGGGTCTCCCTGAAAGAATCAGGATAGATAGCGGCAAACGTAAATATCGTGAAAAGGCCACTCACAAAAGACGGGACACGATATTTCCGACGTCTATTCGTAAAAGAGAGGGTTCGATGTTATACGCTATCTCAAAGTCCTCGTGTAACAACGATATTACGCGTGTATTTTCAACGAAGGAGAGCATTCCATCGAATGTAATGAGAACGGACTCCAATTAAGTAGATATTAAAGATCTCGTTTACTTTCATCCTAGATCGTACGAAGCGAGCGTTCGCTTCGGGGCATTTAAGATTTGAGATTAATATTTTATAGACAAAGGATATTATAATATGAGATATTAAAGCGAGCGGAAACTATGCTTTCTTTCGAATTCGTTCTATTTAACGGTAAAGATTAAACGAAAGAGAGAGAGAGAGAGAGAGAGAGAGAGAGAAGGGAGGAATGTTAAAAAAGAGATTTTTATTAAATGATTGACGACGTCTCTTGTAGAATAGAAATTTCGTACTTAAATTGTTCGAAAATAAAATGAAAACGTAGGTGGATAGGATTTTTAAAAATAGATCTTGTAGGATCGATCTCAAACGTACTGTGAAGTTTCACACGGCAACGTGGTTCTGAGTGTCATGTGGCGCTGGACCTGCTTTTACCCTCTCTTGCGTCCATCCGGTCATTTTCAATCCCCGGACGTGTCTAACTGCGTATTTTCTCAGGAAAGGGATACATTTCAAAATATTCCCCGGAGATCGCAATACGGAAAACCGATGGATGAATTCTGTCGATCCCATCCTCTGGCTTCCGTCATTCGCGTCTACGTTTTTCGGACCTGGAAGTTCCACGTGGTACTTCGACACAATTTATAAAAATCGATACGACTAATTTCTTTCGATAATTCATCTTTTTACCTTCATTTACTCGTCGTAGAAGATCAATGTTTTAAATGTTAAATACATTAATTTCGACCAGACGTATTTCTTTTCTTTCTTTCTTTTTTTTTTCTTTTCTTTTTTTTTTTTTATAACGTTTTCATCAAACGGATTAAGATAAGAACAATGGGTACCGAATAAATAGAAGCGACTAAGGTGATCATTCTCCCTTTTCATCGCTTTATTACTTTGTTATTATTATCCCATTCTTTTTGCGGATAGATATTTCAGTATTTTTACGACGAAATTCTTTCTTCTCAAAATTTTAGTAAGGTATCCCGTTGTGTATATCGTTACGAAAAGGACAAACCATTTTTTGCCCTAAACAAACTTATTTTTTATGTCATGTAACCTTGGTGCGACCGCACTACGAATCTATCCCTTGCTTTTTGCACCAGGTTTTATTGCAATTTTTTCCTTTCGTCTTTGTCCTTTTTCATTCCATCTTCTCTCTCTCTCTCTCTCTCTCTCTCTCTTTTTCTCTTTCTCTGCCGACGATAAGATGTCGTGAAATAATTTCAATTATATGAACATGTTAAATTATTAAGAATTGCCGATAATACGGACATATACCATGGAATTCAAACTAGTAAACGTATAATTTCATTGGATAGGTCGTGGCATTAATTGAATTTTCAGCTCCCCTATATGATGTCATACATGTGCGTGTACTCGATTCGGAGGCGTGGCAGTGTTTACTTCCGCGAACAAATGAGCCATTTCGATAACACGTGTCGCTGAAAGATATCATGTATTAAAGTTACCTATTATCGTGAGAAATACATTGAAGGATAATTGAAGGTATTAGTTAGTTATATTGACAATTGAAAATAATAAATCGACGAAACGATTGCAAGGGATATTAAACACGATTGGAAATGATGATTTTAATTAGTTGAGATGTAACTTCACGTTATCAATATGTTCTTATTGTTGCTCTTCGTATCCTTGTATTCGTAAGAATATGATAATTTAACGGCTGTAAGAACGTATCTTGTTTGTAAAAGAAAGAGTAGAGGTAAGTCAATTACGATGACGGAAAGGAAAGAACTAATTAAATTCACGGTCTAACGATTACTTTGATCGATCGGTGCGATTAAGTGGAAACGTTAACTTAATCTCATACCCGCGTGCTTGACCAGAAGGCAAGGGTCTTACTTTAGTTAATCTCGTTTTTATTAACATGAACGTTCTTCGCTTTATTAAAATGTTTATGAGAGTATAATGAGAGGGTGCGTCGTTTTTTTTTTTTTTTTAGTATTGATGGCAGCGCGATAATAATGACCATGGGATGATATATAATACATAATACGTATACCAATATCATTACGAGCACGTCAACAAAAAAATTCACGATGTCGAAAAAATCAATCCGTTTATACATTAAAATTCATCTCTTCTTTATCTTTATCCGATCATAATTTTTCTTTCTTCGGAATATTCAAAAATGACAAAAAAAAAAGGAGAATCGATTTGGACAAAGATATGGATCGTTTATTTTGAAAGTGGCGCAAGTCCATATTTTGGTTGTTTCGAGAAAATTAAAGGGTTAGCACATCAATCGCTACGCAATCTCTTTTATTGGCCAATTTTAAATTGAACAAAGCATTGGCATTATTTTAAGATATTAATTATTAACTGGTTATAAATAAAAAGTTTACACTGAATTAATTACGAATTATGTAATATTTCATAGAAAAAAAAAAATGATTTACACCACTTTCAAAATAATCAGTCCATATTGAAAATATTTTCTAAGAAAGTTTTGAACATCTCTTGAATACTCCTTCTTTTATTTCTTACGGATTACGTAAATATTTGGAACACTGTTTAGACACATCGGAAGGTCCAAAATGATAGAAACGTGAACATTTGCGTTCACGATAATGTGATAACAGTTATCGTCCGTGAATGCGAAGGTGCATTCTGTATCACGTTAAAGAGAGAGAGAGAGAGAGAGAGAGAGAGAGAAAGGCACAGAGAGAGCTTAAAGTTACTCAGTTACTCATTATAACACGAAGATAAGAACAAAAGCTTAGTCATGAACGCAAAGGTCATTTAAATGACCACTTTACCTAATTGCGTTATGTTTACGATCCTTTAAAATACATTCTTAACTGATAAAACTGCTGAACGATCTGGTATTTACCTATCAAAATGGAAATACATCGAAAAAGGGGTCATTAATCATTCTCTGTATCGAACGATCAATCATCTATCCTTTTCTTTTCTTTTTTTTTTTTTTTTTATTATACAGTTACAATCCGTCTCTTCTTTTATCTTGCGAGTCTCTTTTAAAAGAGAATAATCGATGATCGTAAGACGCATTCATCGCTCGACACGTAGACGTTACAAGTATCATAAAGCTATAATTTTATGCCGACGATGCGATAGCATTAGGCAGGTGTAAAGTTAAAACGATCGTAGTTTTATCTTATATTAAGTCGACGTAATTATTTTCGATCCTTTCGTACTCTTGAAATTTGTTTCGTTTCCTTTTTCTTTTTGTTTTTTTTTCTCTCTCTTTCTTCGACTAATCCTCCCTAGCAAGGGTGCGTTTTAATTGTTCAGTTAAGGCTTTACTTTAATGTAAAAATCGGAACGAGTGCAGGTGTTTACCTTCGGAGTTTACTTTTGACAGCTCGAAATTAAGATCCGTTATCTTAGTGGAACAATGACAGAAATATTATTATTATTATCATCATCATCATCATCATCATCATCATTATTATTATTATTATTATTATTATTATTATTATTATTATTATTATTATCATCAGTGACTAGTGTAAACTAGATTTTTTTCTTTTCATTGGGTTAAAAAATGTTTATACTTTTAAATGTTTCAGAAGATATAAAAAGAATTTATCTAAAAATGACTTTGACTCGGCGATTACAAGCTTGGAAAAGATATTTTGGTAACACACAAACACTTACCGAGGAGATAATTTAGCTTGTGGATTGTTTATGTTCCTTTATCATCCCATAGTTTCACAGTCGTATTTTAGATAATGTTGGAATTTGTCCGTTTTTTCATTTTACTTGCCTCTCGTCTATACCCCTTTTTAGGCAAAAGTTTAAGAATTGGATCGATGGATCCAATACGATCGTGATACATGAAACATGAACATTTTTTGCAATTAAGTTATTCATGGGTTACTGGATTTGATTTGATTTCCTTTTCTTTTTTTTTTTCTTTTTTTATTAAAATTCGAGAAATCAAAGTTCATTTCTCGCCGAATTAAATCCCATTTCGAACAAAGATCCTTATCGTCATTCGATAGTACTTCAGTAAGAAAGAAGCGATGGAAGTCGATATAAAAGTGTCTCTAAAGATTCTAATCTTTCTACTTTCCTCCCCCTCCCCCCTTCCCCGATTGAAACGAGACGAACATGCTTCGTTGCTTTCTCACACTCCATCTCTTCAATCCTTTGCTTCTTCGATCTCGAAAAATACGCGAGAGGGTTCCGTTAGCTCGCTATACGCTATCATCTCTCGCTTTCGAAATCGTTCAGTCGTATGATCGAGGCCCAAAGGCAACGGGTTTCATTTATAGCTTGTATTAACGTCCTTGCCATTCAAAAATTCTTAAGAGCCGATAGATAGACAGATAGATAGATAGATAATTGCATGGTGCGTCGATAGGGTGTGTCGTTTAGAATTCGAGAGGTATTAGAATTGGAATTTGAATTTGCCGATCCAAAATTCAATAGCAACGCGTTCGACCGAGTGACATTTATAAAGTTTGTAACTTTTTATCGAAAAAATACAAAAAAAAAAAAATAAATAAAAAAATAGTCGATTTTCAAAGAACTAGTTGTTACTTAAGTAATTCCCATCGTTACAATTTCTCTTTTAACTTTATCTCCAACTGCACGTAACACTTTCACAGGCATGAATCTTTTCTTTTTTTTTTTCTAGCTATTTTCTTGACGTGGCATCGCGATAAGCCAGGACGCAATAGTAATTCTACAAGTCCGGCTTTTAGTAGAGATAAATATCTCGACTCGAGAAGGCGAATAAAAGGATTTTCGATCTATGAAAGGAATTTCGTATTGTGCCGTATACTGATATTACATTTCTTTCGATACACGATATCTGCTACAAATTTATTTTGAAGTGGGAGTTTCTTCCTCAAATAAAAAAAAAAAAAAAAAAAAAAATAAAAGAAAAAGATATCTAGATCTCTATTAAATAGATTTAAAAACACAAATACCTCCGATGTACCCATACGGGGATACGTTAAAATTAATATTGCTTGTCGGTAAAAAATTATCTTCTTCAATTTGATATGCCAACTATACGGTTTCGAGTTAGCGCAAAGTTATCTATAATGTAAATAAATTTAGAGAAGTTGAATTTATATTTTTCGGTAAGGTTGATCCTCTCGAAGATTAGAAGTTGCGTTTCCTTCGAACCGAATCGTAGGTTTAAAACCTCTTTCTGGTTCGATCTTCCTTCGAGGTCCTTATCCGTGCAAACATATCTGTTTGTCCGATAAGCATGGAATGCGTGAAATAAGTTGGTTCGAACGTGTCTCTCTTCATAAAGACATTTCCTAGAGAAGTTCTTCCGTAACTTTTCCTCTCCCCTTGACAAATATTATTCGTTGTAGATATATAATATATGCAAAGCACTTATCTTCAAAGTTTTTAAGAAAAAATATCGATCGCAGGTTCGTTTCGGGAATAATCATTCGATATTATTAGTTTTTAATAAATCGACGAACACGTTTGACATAATAAAATTTCATAACGTTTTCTTTCTTTTTTTTTTTTCTAAAAGTACGCGCATTGTAATACAAATATCATAATCAGATTTGAGAACGTAGGACTTACGTACATAAATAAGAATAAACTCGAAAGACCGAGATTCATTCAATGAGAATTGTAATGGCCAGCTACTACTACTCGTGTGGTTTTGTATTTGTGACGGTATTGTCCATCTTGCTCGAAGTTCGTTGTTCCATGCTGACGGTCACATCGGGCCCCATAACTTATGAGAGTCTACGGAACTTTTAGAAAAACCTTAAAGAGGTATAACGATACAGCAGAATCCATGAAGCAAGGGACAGCCATACTTTAAAGAGTTTAGTTGGTGGGACGCAATAATTCAGAGCGGTCTATATGGTCAGTGTGGTTCTTACTTCTAAAAGGGCTAAGATATTTATGGGTTGCAGCTGATCTCCGAACAACTTCTATTTTTAAGGCTCTATTTCAATGGTTCCAATAATCAAATTTCGATTCATTTTCAAATTCATTGTTGTTTATTAACGATAACGATAATTCACCTTTGAATTATTATCACTATATATATTTTTCTAGAACATTACATACTACTATATAGTCATATTTTTTATACGAGTTTTGAATATTTCCTCATATTTTTTCTTCTTCTTTTCTTTTTATATACACATATATATATATATATTTTTTTTTTAACACATTGTACGATATCTCTTGTTGGAGCAAATGCACGCACGATTTAATTCGCGTTCACGTCACACGTAAGCTGGTACAGTAACGATAAAATACCCAAGACCTACCGATAATCCCTTCCGAGTGTCGTCGAAAACTCCTTCCGAGGCGATATGTTCGTGCCCGTAGAAAACCCTTTCAAGTATAGAAGGGAGGATAGTGAGAAAGAGAAAAGGATTCTTTTTTGAAAGGTGCCTGTGCGAGTAAGCGAGCGAACGCGAACGGATGGTCCTCTACGTTGATAGGATGTGGTTGGACAAACTATGTGTACGTTCGTTGTAGACTCGAATCTCGGGTATCTTTTATGACGTAATCGCATTGGAAAACCTTCCTGAAACCCCTTTGATCCGTGCGCGTTCCTCATGGCCTTCACAGCTTCTAGGATCGAGCAACCGAGAAAGAATCGTGTTTTGGCAGGGTGCTATAATGTTGCTGCGAGGAAGAAAGTTTTTCTTTTGAGAAGAGCCAACGTAGGTAGCGCTAATGGAACCTGCCGCGACATTCGAAGGTGGCAGCTCGTGAAACGCGATCAGGATTTCATCCCTCCGACGTCCCTGGACTCTCTCTCTCTCTCTCTCTCTCTCTCTCTCTCTCTCTCTCTCTATTTCTCTCATTTCTCTTCTTCTCGCACCCGTTTAATCCGCCTACGTCGAGTGGACGAAACCACCATCGAATGACTATAACATACAACGAATACATCTCTCTTTCTGCTCACGTAACAATTGTTTTAACACCCACGATTCGATCTTTATTTTTTCTCTTTTTTTTTTTTGATACTTCTTAACTTCAACGTTTACCTTTCTAAATTCGGATTCTATTTATTTTAACGATATTGATTTGATGACGACTAAATCAACTTTTTTGCAATCTTCGATCATGTACATCATATTGGACCCACGGCTAAATGCAAGGGAATCGTGTAAAGCTGATGCATCGATCCATCGACGGAAGTTCTTGTTTTTTTCTTTTAAGATCGATTGGCTTTTTGGATATTATTCAATTCCATTAACGCTGAAATACGATATAATTGTATATTATTACTATCCATTAAATCATCTCTTTCTTTTTATTAATAGCTACGATAATGGACGAACGACGAACAACGACGGACGTTTCTTTTTATATATATATATATTTTTTTTTTTTTCTTATTTCCCATCTCGGTTTCATAGAAGCTTGGCAAACGGTAGCGACACGAATCTTTGACCGTACGATACTCGAACTGGGAGTCTGATTTATTGGCAAACGGCAAAAAGTTTTCTTAGAAAAGGCTCGTAACCCTTACCTAGACACAGCGATTTCATAGAACACTAAGACTCTTTTAGACCTGAATCCAGTCGCAAGTTAGGACCTAGAATTCGAGGCTACCACAAGCGATAACGAGCACCATTTGTAAAGACCATTGTTGTTGGTTCGAAGATTCGGCTGCAACGAATTTCTCTGTGACTTCAATTTGAATAAAAAAAAAAAAAAAGAAAACCATCATTTTTAACTCAGCATGCTCTGGGATCTTTAGTCAACTTTTCCTTCCGTCCTGAACGATAAATCGTAGATCGATTTGGATCTTTACAATTCTTTTTTTTTTTTTTCTTTTTTTTTTTAGTAGTCCTTCCAAACGAATGATTTTATTTTTTATATTGAAAAGGAGTTGGTTAATGGACTTCCCTTTAAATTACAAATTAATTTCTCCCGTTGATTAATTTTTATTGCATTACAAAATATTCTCATTGGATACGAGATGGAGGTATGATTTATTCCTGGTTTCGTATAATCGATGATCCTAATATTGTAAAAAAAAGGGAGGAGTAGGTAGAAATATAGTGAGAGTATGGAGAGAGAGAAAAAAAAGGGAGAAAAAAGGGAAAGGAGGGAAAAAGTGGGCACGCTCTTTCCGGTGAGCTTGGAATTTCGAATTTTTAAGAGGGTTCTCCGAGGAAACGGTGTACGCGTGGACGTGAAATACAAGCTTGCTCGGGCATAGGTCGATGCCGTTGGCGTGCATATACTGAACTAGGATAGCCCAGCATCGCAACATCTGCCAGTGGCGGCCACTGGCAGACCGACGAAACCACCACCACGCACTTACGCAACTGTCGCGTCAATGTTCGGGATACAACGACCGTCTCCTGACCGTTCGGACTGACCATCGATTAGACGATTAGGCGTTACCTTTAAATGCTTAACCCCGATAACCAACTGTTTTCTTTTAGTTTCCCGTTTTTCCATTGCATCCTTCCATTACGTATTCTCACTGGAAGGAAAAAAAAAAAACGCGCACACAATGTGCGACACAACAAGATAATTAATTCTATGAATGATTCACCATGGTTAGAAATATATCTAAGAGAATTTTTGTCGAAACAGAAACGACTTAGAGTAATCATTTTTATATGACATGTTTTATATATATATATATTTTTTTTGTAATCGTAAATAAGAATATACGTATAGGGAAACTGTGACGTCTATCGTCCAAGTATGGACTTCACAAAGACTGCTAATCTTCTAGTTTTCTTTTTAAGGTATCGGTTTCGATAGAAAAAAAAAAAAAAAAAAGAAAAAAAGAAAAAAAGGAAAAAGAAACAAATACCATAGAAGGAGAGAAAGAAGTAAGCTGAAGAGATGAAATATCTAATGAAAACGAGAACGATCATTTAAATATTGATCGCGTCGAAAATTTATCGAATAATATTTATTCCATTCGAGTTCGATTCCAATATCCAATCAAGAGTGTTCTTATTATCGCGATGATGAGCTAAACGGCGTGTTAATGGAAAATACGAAGAAGGTGACTCATGAATGTGGCTCGGATTCAAGACTCGTTGGCGAAGAGTAGATCTTGTACGAAGACGTGAGAACGTCTAATGGTGTCACCTGAGATCATAATGGATGGTGCTCGGGAATAAAGGCTTGTTTTTACCGACGTGGAATAGGCGAACCCCCATTCTGAGTGTCTCGTGTCTTGGCAACGCGATAATAGTGCCATCGCTGCGAGAAAAGATACGACTTTCTTCCTTGCTGTAAATGGATGTAAGAGCGGAATTGTTACGAACTGTTGCCTTCTCGTTTATGGATGATAAAATCTTTTCTCTTTCTTCTAAAGCCCTCCCTTTTTACTTCTATATATTTCATTTACATTCAACGCGATTTGTTACGGGTTAAATATTTAGAAGGATAATCGATAAATTAGTTACGTACTATACGCAATTAATTTGTCTTTTCTAATCAGATCTCTGTGTGTGTGTGTGTGTGTGTATGTGTGTATGCACGAAAATTATTAAAAATAAAAAAGATAATTTAATTTAAGTGTAGAAAAGAAATCGTTATATTAACGGTAGGGTAATATTGCATCGCGTTCAAGTAATTTGGTTTCCTACAAGGATACTCTTGTCGAATTGAAGTTTTCAAGCTTGTTCGAAATTAATGTTCCTTTCTTCGACATATGTGGAAAAGAGAAAGAGTGAAATTAGAGAGAGAAGAGAGAGAAAAGCTCTCTGTGAGAGATAAAGGGAGGAGATACTACAGGATTTTACGAACAAAATTTTCTAATTGCTTTTTGTAAAATATGTTAACAGCATCGAATGATTTTGTATCCCTCGTAACCTCGAACAAGTTCTCCCCATTTCTGCCCTTATTTAGCACTGTAAAGTTATGCCCGTATTCCAAGTATGGTTTTCATCAACGTAGCGAAACGTCCGTGAAAGGTTTCGCTTTCCGACTTCCATTTCCTGTACCGTTGTTTCCTTCGAAATCGGTTTCCATCTTATTTTCCTTTTGGTCAAGTTTTTGGACCAGCACCCTTGACATTTTTCTTTATTTTCTCGCGTTTCGACTATTCTCACTCTAGTTTCCCCCACTCTTCCTTCTTTCCTCCCCCTCTTTCTCATATTTTTTTCCCTCTTGCTTCCTTTTGCTTACTCCGAAGACTGTCGTCGAAGAAATTAGACCTGTCTCAGTTTACGAACATGCGAACATCCGGTAGCTACGAAGAGTTACACTCCATTGAAAACTTCCTTTCGTGCCAAACGTCTTGGAAAATGATTTCCCTTGAAGATAGATTTTTTTCTTTTTTCTTTTTTAATATAAACTTACTAGCAAAATTAAAAGTACGATGGACATGCACAAAAGAAAATCTTAAATCGGACTGATGTTGCAATAACATCGATGATCAACGATTTAGCAGTAAATTATATCGAGATGATCCGTTAGATGAATTTTTGTTAGGATTAATTGCATTTATTATAAACGAGTATAACATTTTCTTTTGCTTAATCTCTCTCTCTCTCTCTCTCTCTCTCTCTCTCTCTCTCTCTCTCTTTCTGTCTTTCTGTCTTTCTTTCTTTCTCTGATGCAGGTATCAATTTCCTCACAGGTTTGAAATCTCTTTTTCCAGACACCGCAATCTCATAGAGACCGAGCGCGACGTCTTCTCTCGAGGCCATCCACGGCTCTTCTTCCTCGTATTTCTCTCTTTCTTTCTCCTAGTAAGGTAGGAGGCTTACCTTACGATTTTTCGCGCTAAGACGACGATATTTCATCGTGGCCGGTGAATAGAAGGAGGAGAGGTGGCTCCCCATCGTAAATGTAAAGATCAAGTGAGCGAGATTGTCCCCGTTCTTCTTTCCCCACCTTCCTCTCCGCCGATGCCTTTTGCCTTCACCTCGCAAATTCTCGCTCTAATCTTTGAGTAATTGTCCCAGCACAAAAGGGAAAACGGAGCGACGAAGACTCGAATGACCTGCCCGTACCCGGCGCACCATCTTTTTCCTTTCCTTTCAGTGCATTTTTTTACTTTGGCGATCAGCCCCAACACTCCTATCCACCCACCTTAGCTACCGTCTCCGTTAGCGATTAATCTTCGATTATGGCGCCGCTGACAGCCGCACTCGTAACACTTTTATGGTCTCCGCGAAATGCACCAAGGTGTTGACCTAAAAACCCAACTTTGTCACCGTTTGCCAACGTGTTTGGAATCGTTACCGTCAATTTTTATACGGAGAGGGGGAGGGGAGTACTTTACTGCGTTTCTAATTCTTTCTTTCTTTTCATTTCTCCTTATCTCTCTCTCTCTCTCTTTTCTTTTTCCTTTCTTCTTTTTTTGTTAACAAAAAAAGATTCAAAACAATATAAAAATATCAATGTCCATCGTTGGAACTTTTCACGCAGAAAGAATGTTTTAAATATATTGAATGCGTATATACATCTTCGAACCAATTCATCACTGTAAGTCACACTTTTTTATCGCGACAAGAAAAATAATCTCGCTTTATTCTCGTAAATCGCAGTATTTCGAGTGGGCGAAAAAGTCGTTTTTGGTTAGGAAGGAGGAAGGAAGGATCATTTCGATGGAAAGGGGAGGAGGGTTTCACAGGTATCGGTTACAAGAGAGAAGGTGTCATTTGTATCGTGAAAAAAATATGTGCCATTCGACGTAAGGATATTGATGCGCATCGAGAGGGGTCCTTATTGTTAAGGGCCACCCCCTCGAGGTCTCTAAGCATACGTCGAATCCTTCGTTTCCTGCGCGAGGACGAAAGGACTGCACTTAATATATTGGGACTTTTGTACCTTCCTGGAATATGGCTTTGCGCAACAGCCGGCACCATCCTTTTATACGCGCACCGAAGGAGCTGAAGTCGCGAGATTGTTGGAGATCTTCACCTGCCTGGTTTGATCTTTAAGAAAGATCGTCATTCTCGTTGTCCAATCTATTGGAAGTTTATACGAGTTAATGTAAAATAGATTCTAGAAAGTATCGGATCGAAGGATGAGCGCGTATGTAACTTTTTTTTTTTTTATTTTTTAAATCACTTTTCTCAAGTTTACGATAAGTTTACTTCGTAATAGATCAATTTTTTTATCTTGTAACTATAGAGCGATAGGAAAGAGACAAAGTTGTAATTAACGAATTACGATGGACGATAACTTGGTAACCGTATTATTATCTGATTAAAATCGATGATACGAAGAACTAGAGGATAGTAATTTCTCCAAAAAGACCACACGTGTTTTTTTTTTTTTTACGATATAGATCGTGTGCTACCTACCTTTGTATTTTTTTATTTTTTATTTTTTATTTCTTTCTTTCTTTCTTTTTTTTTTTTGGTCATTCGAATTTCGTTGAAACAGTTTCTATTCGAAACGTACCACGTCGGAGGGTCTGCGGTGAAATGATAGAGACAATAGGTGGAAACATCGCCACGTGACTAGCCGAAGGTTCTCACCTCGTGAAAAAAAAAGAAAAAAAAAAAAAATAAAAAAGGAGACCGACCAGAGCAAGATTGTAAATCATTTCACCTAACATCATTACGCCTCTTTTCCTTTTCTTCCACTCTCTCTTTTTCTCTCTTTCTCTCTTTCTCTCTTTATCTTTCTCGAATTTCATTTCTTCTTCCTCCTCATCCTCCTCCTCCTCCTCCTCCTCCTTCTTCTTCCAACGTTTGGCTTCAGATGAAACAGAGGTAGTTTTTGCGAAAAACGTTTTAACGCCGGCATAAAACGCATCGTTAAGCGAGATAGGAAAAAGGGACGAAGGGAGACGTGTATATGTGTGCGTGCGCGAGCGCGTATATGTGTTAGACAGAGAGAAAAAAGGAACTACCAGCCCTTATACACACTCCCTTTCTTTCTATTAGGATCCTTTTACAGTATACTCTCTATCCACGTGTTTTGGTCAGTGGTGGTGGTCTAATATTATTCAGCAAATGATGGATGTTGTTTCTAAGATATACGCCATAGCTTAGAGGCGTCATTATAAAACTGTTCCGCGATTTTCCTCATGGGTAAAATGTTAAGTCATTCGCGGCAAGTCCAAACGGAAGCCGACTGACCGACCGACTGACTATTTCAAATTTCCGTATGGCATATGGCGCGTGCTGATTCGCAAGGTGAAATTCACGGAATAATTGGTTTCAATGGTCGAAAGATAAGTGATTTACCAAAAGGTCATCATATTCCAATAAGTTTCGCATCTAACCAAATGAATGGAAGATCGATCGTAATTCAATTTTCTTCGAGTCATCCTGTATTTAAAAAAGTTGAAATGTTACGTTGCTTAAAATTTGAAGTTCAGCTGCTTTTAATTTAATCGGCTGTTGTATATATATATATATATATATATATATATATATATATAGGGAGGGTCATGTTTGCGATGATATTTCGTAAGGTACTCGAAGTTGAAAAGCGATTAATGACGCATCGATTCGGTTTGAAACGAATCGCAAGTCGGTTATGGATCTAAAAATAGGAACCTCGATTCGTCATCGAAAAGACGGACGTACTTCGCGTGTGTATCTCTTTTTCAAGATTCCCTTTTCTCAAGTCGAGAGGAAATCGTGACGCGCGAGCCTTTTTTCAAGAAATCGGACAATGCTCATAGATGCAGCTGCGATTAACGTTCGTGCGGGTGAATGCAGATCGGAATGACGTGCGTGACAAGGTGAAATAAATAAGAGCGCGTGTCGTAGATCCTTTATACAAGGATTTGAAAACGTCTTATGATTCTCGGATAGATTTCATTTCTTTTTTTTTTTTTATCTAAGAAATTATCTTTTAAATAAAAGAAAAGAAAAAAGAATTCGAGACTCTACTCTTGTCACTTAATGTTCTTTCTAATCGATATTATCAGCGTTTGATGTTATAAAATTTGTTCATAAAGTGGACATACGAAAATGTATAGAATATATTTGAAAAACTCTTTACCCTTATGGTTATGGTATCTTTACCCTTCTTCGTATAAGGGCTAACTTTTTTTGTGTTGCTTCCAAGACATAAGAGCAAATGGAAAAAGTTTTTGAGGCGAAGTTTCGAGAAAGAAATCGTATTCACAGGAGGTTCTTGATAGCAACTACTCGAAGAGAGTAAAGAAACGAGGTAGCAAGAAAATATACTATAATAATAAGAGGTACGACGATAGCCGAGAGGAATAGAAAAGTAGAGAAGAGAAAATACGAGATGGTCAAAGGAAAGAATGGGGTTAAACAGTTAGAACGATTCGTAATACGGTTTAATTATTATCATCCTACCGCAGCTTAAAAGTCGAAAAAAACCCCTTGGCGGCAGATTCGTACGCTTAGCAAAGGAAAATGAGTGATTCTTCTTCTACTTTTTCTTGTCGAATGACTAGAAGAGACCTGCTGTTCAGTCAGTCAGTCAGTCAGTCAGTCAGTCAGTCAGTTTTACTTGATGACAGGTAACCAATAGCTCGGAAGCTAATCTACGTATTATCGGCAGGACTACACTTGGAAAACTTTTTTGCCTCTTTCTTTTCCCCACCTCCCATCATTTTCCTCTACTCTCATATTCCGTTTTTCGGCTCGACTGAATTCCTCTTCTTCGTTCAGGAGGAAGTCGTTTTCTTCCCTTTCCATCCCTTTTCCCTCCCGACTCAACGACCATTGTCTTTTTCCTTTTTTTTTTTTCTTTTTTCTTTTTTTCATCTCAGATTCAGCGTGCACGGAAGGAGTCAAAGGAGTTGAAGAAAGCATATTTTCAAAACGCTAACTTGCTCCTCGAGATACAACCGAAAGATGGAAGAGAACAAAGGAACTGACCACGATCGCCGTTCAACGTAAATGCTATTGTGCCTCCGCTCGTTTCTCGCTAATGTCCGTGAAATTTTAATAGATCCTTCGAATGGGCGCTAACACAAAGGCCGATTTTTCGAGAGATGGAGTTTCATAGAATTTTCAAATTTTCCAGGTAACGTATAGATCGTTATTAATTCGCGTAAGAAAATCTTTTTTATCGGCGTTACTTTCGCAAAATGTTTTTAATCAAGTCGGAACGATCGATCGAGTATAATATGACTATTATACAGTTCAAACGTCTTGATGATCGAAACGGGAGACGAATTTAATCCCTTACGCTCAGCCACTTCAGTTCTCGTCCAAGAACGGGAAAAACGACTCTCGAGAGCAGATGCATGTCCCGGAAAGATCCGAGATTCCAGATATCCCGCCAATTTCTCCTGCGGGTTGTCAATATCTGTAAGAGTCACGACAATGGCTGAGGGGTAGGGTAGGTCTCTAAGATACTCGCTCAAGCCGAACAATAACATATTGCAGAATTTCAAAGGCTACGTCGAGCATACGTGTGGGCATCACACGGAACACTGCTATTGGTTCGGGGGTGGCGAACTCGTCTCCGATCCTTCGTGTGGGTTTCCACATACCTCTACCTGTTTTCAATGGATAGTAACGTTCCCGATGAAGAAGCAATGGGGAGAGTGGGGGGAAGGTGGTGTGATGGAGATACCCTCTTTGATTTCAGGCTTAACCATAACAATTACTTCTTACGTCGTTTCTTTTCTTTTCATTCTTTATTCTATTAAATATACAAAAAATATTCCTACTTTCAAATTGTCTCATTGAAATATTGTTGCTATAGAATCGAACAACAAATTTAAGTTTTGCTCAATATATCAAAACAATACAAGATAATATCGATATAGGTATTTACGTTTAAAAAAATAAATTTGTTATTGGAAAATCGTTTATAATTATTTTCGTGAAGTTTCGAGTTGGCGCGTTAAATGTTACAAAATAAGACGTTGTTGTTACTATCATCCTTAAAAATAGGAGAAAACGAAAAGGGGTCGATCGTAAATCGATGCCTCGAAGAGATATGAGAATATTTCAAAACAGTTTTCCCAATGGTCAAGGACATTGGTTACATAAAGTCATCTTACCTAACATTACTCGTAAATAGATCGCAATACTCTTTGCCATCTGCGTTCAATAAAACTGTGGAAAATTTTGCTCCAGTTTTGGTCAACCTGTAGGATTTATGACAAAGAAGACGCGCCGAAGAAAGGTTCCGGATATTTTCTAACCAGAGAAAGATCTCTGCACGGAATTGTACTATACCGAGTATCTCGAAGAAATGTACGAAAGTTGGACCATTGTAAATCACAAGAGGCGAAAATTTACAGCATTACTCCAGTTTCGATTTTGACGATCGGATACGCTCAATAACTTTTCCCGTTAAAATGTTTTTTTTTTTTTTTTTTTTTTTTTCCTTTCTGTCACGAATATTGTTCGTAACGAAAAACGGTAAAGCCGCGTCTCTGCTCGTTTTGAGGGAACGTAGAGAGGGAAAAAAAAAGGTCGTTTCGTCGAAAGAAAGAGAAAGAAACAACAAATCGAAAGTTATATTGGCGAATGTATACTTCGAAAAGTCTAAGAATATATTCCTCGATTCTCTCCGTTTGCTTTATACATCGAGTAAGACGAATATCAAGTATGTAAATATTAAAATATCGTGCGCGATGCACGATTCTTTTCGATTAAATAGGACTCTTTCACGTCAGGCATCCTTTTGAGATCTTATACATGCGACAGTAAAAGTAAAGAAAGAAAAAGAAGAAGGCAAAGGAGAAGTACAAGAAGAAGAAGAAGAAGAAGAAGAAGAAGAAGAAGAAGAAGAAGAAGAAGAAGAAGAGGTAGAAGAAGCAGAAGCGGCCTTCGACGAATCGTTAAGATTGCGTTCTCGGCTTCTTCTCTCATCCTTTTATTTTTGTGCTCGCGGGAGAGTAACGAGGGGCTTGTCAGAGTGCCGGGGGTGCCCTGAGAGGAGAGGAGAGGAGAGGATACTGGAGCTCGTGGGGGAGGAGGAAGAAGTAGAAGTAGAAGAAGAAGAAGAAGAAGGAGGAGGAGGAGGAGGAGAAGGAGAAGAGTAAAAGTAGTAGGGGTAGAAGGAAGTACAAGCCGGAATGGTATGAGGAGAGAGGGTAGGATACTCTCGCGAAGGAAGAAGGCGAGAGTTTAATGATATTCCTGATTACGGCGGCACGTGGAAAGAGAAAAAGAGGGTTGGATGGTGAAGGAACGAGGGTGAGAGAAAAAGAAAGATAGAAAAAGGAAGGAAAAGAGAGAGAGAGAGACTGTGTGTGTGTGTGTGTGTGTGTGTGAGAGAGAGAGAGAAAGAGAAGGAAAGAAAGAGAGAGAAAGAAGAGCTGGGCTTCTGGTTACGTCTCCACCTTTCCGTGCGAGAACCGTACTCGTCTGAACTAACCACCCCTCCCGAGTCTCTCGCACAAACCCCCGCACCACCTTTTTTCCCCGTGGTTCTCGCATAAAAAGTATTGATCTGAACTTCTTCCTTGGGCTCTCCGTGAACCTCTCGCGAGCCGAGAGGGTTGAATCCACCCTAACTGCTTGCCCTGCCTTTATATTCATCATCCCTCTAGCGGCCCGAGAGCTCGCCCCGAAAGCTTGGCCTGGGCTCTGTCTTCTTCCAAGGGCTCCTGGAGTTGGACTTTCTTTCCGTCTTCTTTCCTTCTTTCCCCTTTCTTCTGCGGCTTTCACTTCCTCCTTCCTCCTCGACAATCTCCTCCTCCTCCTTATCCTCCTCCTCCTCCTCCTCCTCCTCCTCATCCTCCTTCTCATCCTTCTCCTCATCCTTCGCGCCATCTTTCGTTTCACCCGATCGTGAGAAATCCAAGTTACGTTCTTAGCCGGGGGTGAGGCTATTTTTTATACGGCTCTCCAACGAATGCCAATGAGACTTTCTTCCTTTCTCTCTCTCTCTCTCTTAGTTCTTTATTCTCGTCTCGTCTGTCTCTCTTTCTCTCACCCTTTTTTTCTCTGCTTCTATTTGCCGTTTAATCTACCCTCCTTTTACCTTCGACTTTAATTGGCATCCAATTGGACCATCCTAGACGTTGATTCGAGCATGAATTCGATTTCAAAAATGCGTTGGAATAAGGATAAAACTTTCTCCTCGATCGTTGCGTTCCTCGTCTGGATTCTTTCGCCAGCAGCAAGAAGCTAGGGAGAGAAAGGGATTCTGCCCTTTCTTTACGTCAATGCCACTTCCACCGAAAAACTCTCGGTCCAATTATCTTGTTCTTATCATTTTCTTGAAATCCTTGAAATGGCATGAAACTTTCTGTATTTTTTTTTTTTTTTTTTTTTTTTTATAGATATTTCTCGTAATTATGAAATTCTTAGGAACGTAATATTCGTT
The DNA here is from genome assembly GCA_911387935.1 of Dolichovespula saxonica. Classification (NCBI taxonomy): domain Eukaryota; kingdom Metazoa; phylum Arthropoda; class Insecta; order Hymenoptera; family Vespidae; genus Dolichovespula; species Dolichovespula saxonica. Next base: position 4,210,083 of record OU426996.1, on the reverse strand, counting down.
CTGTTTTCGAGGAAAAGAAAAAAAGAAAGAAAGAAAGAAGAAGAAAGGAGAAAACATATTTACGATAACGAAGATGCACGTAGGTACGTGAAATTTTTTGATGAATATGTAAATCGAAGGGGAAATTTATAAGTACGTCCCAGGAGAGAACGCTGAATTTCTAAAAGGTTGCCAAAGTAAACAATAATTAGAGTCTATGAGGAAGAAATTTCCCTAATTGCGTTTGCACTTTCACTGACTAACAGGAAATTCGATTAAAGCGAATTTATTCGATTTTTACGTGGTTTTTTGTCAGACGAGAAATAATTCCTTTTCGTCGTAAATTTAACTTTCAGTTTAGAAAATAATTTTACATTAATCACCGATCCATTTGTTATTTATTTTCATAAATTTTTAATGCTACTTTATTTATCATTAGCACGAATCGGCGTTCGCGCATGGCTGCGACCAGCTATGTACATATTTCTTCGGAATTCGGTCTCATTTTTCAGGATACCTGCCAACGACATTCGAACCTTTTGCCCTTTTCTTAACGTAGATTAACGAGAAACCCTTTTCGTAGACAGAAGCACATCGACGTACAAATCTGGTAAGCGAATGGAGATGCTTATGCTATCTCTCAAAACATCGGCGATCCACTTAAATATTTCCAAAACGTGAATCGCCCATCGTGTCTGAATCCTTTTTCGAGAAGGGTGACACACCACGACTGTTGTGACAGGTCAGCTTTGTCGCTTCTCATATCAGATCGCACATTATTTATTTAAATCGATTCAATGTGTTTCCTCGTTGGTATTGTTCGACTAATGCATTCACCATACGATCTATCGAACTAAAAATCTAAACTCACGGAACCGTTTAAAGCCTTTTCTATATTCATAAGTTCAATACCTTAAGGAAATTCAATTGGTGCGAGCGTATTTTCAAAATTTTTGCAAAAAGTCAACCGCGCGACCATTCTCACCGGATTTATAAATATCTTAAGAATTACTTGTCATCGTGTAATAGCTATTTTGTGGTGAGTTCGATTATAAAAATAAATAAATAAATAAATAAATAAATAAATAAATAGATAAATAAATAAAATAAATAAATAAAATTAAGGAAGAACTTTTTGACTATATAAAATTTTATTCGATCTCTTCGAAAATTATGCCGTTGTAATGGCGGAGTATAATACACCTTGCATCGTGATATCCAATACGGCAGGTAGGGTCGCGACCATTGGACCTGAGAGCAAAAAGATGAAAGAAGGGTTGGTTACTATGGCTACAGAGATGGCGTTAGATACACCGACCCTCTTTCTGAATTCTGGGTAGTGAAGGGTTAATGAGATTGGATCTCAGGAGCGGGGAGAATTCTGACCGTACTTAGTGTTCTTTTTTTCATGGCTGACATCGCCATCGTACACGAACAAGAAATAGCCAATTAACGTTAACATTGTAATACGTATGAAAACTATTAATCTTCTCAGAAGTACAAATGGAGAAGCTATAGTTTTTTCCTTTTTTTTTTTTTTTCTAATCGATCATCCATATTCATTGAAAAATTAAACGTTTTAATTCAGAATGCGTTCAATGTTCCTTTGTTGAAGGCTTTCCTTAACGCGTTTGATTCCGGTTGAAAAAATATTTTCGCAATGCGTCGATTCGAATCGTATCTATGAATTCACTTTCTTTCCCTTCTTCCTTCTCTCGTTTCCTACATACTATCTCACACATTTACTCGCCTTCTTTCCACCATTCTCTCTTCTGCACTTCTTTCTCATTCCATACCTCTCTTTTGAAGTTCGCATTCGAATTTCCAACGTGTTCCTTGGGTGCGACCGAATACGGATATACTCGAGAAAGGAGCTATGTGTGGGTGCGAGCTTTGGTGCAAGGGTGCCATTCTTATTTCCATACAAAGCCATACGATTTCACCGGCTCAACCTTTGAAGGACGAGGACCAAGGGTCCACGTTTCTTCTCCTTCTTATTCTATCGTTCTTCCATTCTCTGTCTCCTTCTGTCTACTTACCCATCCACCCTTCGTACACTCAGGTTAGGCAAGTGTTGCGATTTTCGAATATTCGAAAAGCGAGACCCTGGGAAAAATTATGTAAACCGGAGCAACTCCCACAATATGTCGAAAGGAGAAGGATAAAGGGTGGAAATGGTTGACGGAAGATAGGAATAGGACGAGTGACCTAGGCACCTTTCGAAATCGATCGATATACTAAATTGTATTCTAGGACTATAATATATGCATAGATACACATATGTACTATGTATTATAAAAAGCGTGGGAAATCGAAAGATTCTCTCGACATTCGGTTTTATATACCCGCAGAGATACGATGCATTATCGAATAGAGATTACGATGTACAATCATGAGGATCGTAAGCATTTCCCCCCTACCCCCCAAAAAAACTTGACATTACCTTTTTTTCCCGAATTTATCGGAGGCGAGCGATTTTATTATTTTCATACTTTTATTTGAAAGATATCGGAGGCCGTCATATAAAGGATCTTTGACTTACAAAAGAGCGAAAAGGGGGGAGGGGGTAAAACTTGATGCGGGCACGAAAAATTGTTTAACGAGATCAAGAACGTATCTCACGAAGATTTACCAAGACGATAATCGAGTCTTTAAATGGACTATAATACAATCCGGAACATATATTTTAATATCCTTATTTAGCGCACCGTGTATCACATTAATTAGCCATGTTAATCATAATAACAGAATTTAAGTAGTCAACAGTCTTATTTTCACTGGGCAATGTTACGCACGTGGGATGAGATAAGACGTATGGAGAAATTTTGTGAATGTTGTAAGGCCGACTTAAGAGGAGAATTTTCTTCTCTCTTTTTCTTTTTTTTTTTTTTTTTCGAGGGCGGCTTGAAAAAAGATTCTTGACGTTTCGCAGGACACGCTTCTGGACTTAAGAAACTATAATGCACCAAGGGCGTGGCGAGTATTTAGCAAAAGAAGTCCGACAGCGTCGATGTTGCCCAGCGACGATCCTTCTTGGCCAAGGATCGTGTTAACGCCTCTCGATTCCGGTTCCTCGCGACAAAGCTCCGACATTCTCGACGTTATTGTTCCACTCTTCCGGTCCAATATGCGTCCATCCTTGTCTCGATATATCTGCTTCTCTTCCATTGCGTTCGTTTTTCACGAGTCCTTTGACCAACAACGTTTGCTCCTTTGCCCCAGAATCGAAAATTTCGGACAGGATGTAGCTACATACAGCAAAGGCAAAGGGTAAAAGAAAACGATCTACATTCTTAAAAGGGGCCGGTACGATCTTTGACTCGAATTCTCCATCAAAAAATAATATTCTAAAGGTAGCCTTTAGGAACGCAAATCCTTTCTTTTATCGTCGAACGCTTTAATATCCGGAACCAAGATCGATCGTTTTCGGGCTCGGTATTGATAGAAATTTTTAAGAATCGTAAAGGATATTTGATATTTAAACTACAAACGACTTCTCTTTATTGAAACGACTATTACGATGTCGTTAAGAAAAATGTTTCCTCCTCATAAAGGATCCGAAAAAGGAAAATCCTTTTCCCTCCAACCTTTCCCCCCTACCTCCCTCCACCCGCACCTCACACGCCCGTTAGAAAGCCGATTTGCGGTAGATAATAGATATATTATATACATATTTAGAGTAAATTAAATATCTTATTTATGTAAGTGTATTTTTTGGTTAACATGGGTTATAATAAATCATCGTCGTCATTCGTCGAAAGAAAATCAATTATATCTCGCGTCCCACGTTAAAACGATCCAGCTTACGTTCCATCGTCATACGTTCTCGTAATATTTTTATTATGGTCCCCGTTGGTAAACACGTTACAGGATTTTCACATTAAAGGACAGAGAAAGATTGAGAAAGATAGAACGTGAGGGTGGTCACGAGTAAGGGGACGAAGGCGGAAAAACACGAGTTCCCATCCGTGAAAAGTTTCTTCGTACGAACGTACGGCTCGTCTTTTTTGATGCATTCGTCTATCTTTCTCGAACCACTCGATCATCTCTCGTATTTGCCTTGAGAATGATTTCCTCCTTACGTTTCCCCACCTCTTGGTGTTATCCTCGTTCCTCGTGAAGGTCGTGAGCGAGAAACGATGGACCATGGACTATCGAAATCGGACGGATATTAAGACAAACAAAATAAGAGTATCGTAACGTATTAGTCTTATATATATATATATATATATATATATATATATATATATATATATATATATGCACACACATATACTATCCTCAAGATCTCAATAAATATGTTACTCATATTATTTGCTTTCTTTCTTTCTTCTGCTATCTTTCCTCGTATTCCTTGTGAAATCAAGAGAACAAGGTGAATGAATTTCTAATAACGTTCTCTTAACTAAGTTCAATATTTTATCTAGACGAAAAACAAGAAAATCCCGGGAAAGTAACTTTGCGCAACTTCGTACCATCCACGAGCCAAGACTAGAGTTATGTAAAATGTAAATGTCCAGATTCCGGGCGTTACCCTCTTTGAACCATTGAGATCCAACAATGACGTTTTCTGCATAATACGATAGAACGTAGGAGGGACCAAGAAGATTCGACGAAGGTAGAGAAGGTAAAAACGGGGGTTGCACATATGCCGCAGGCTTACAGACATTCGATTTATACGATCTGACCTAAAACCTTATACAGCCCACGAGTATTACACAATACGTTTCTCGATTCATTCGATTTCCTTTTTTTTTATCTTTTTTTTTTTTTTTTTTTATTTTTTTCTCCTTCTAATTTTTATACTCACATACTTTCGCCGGTAACGTATCGAATAGGGATCTTTTCTTTTCCTTTCTTTTTATTCTATTCTTTTCTTTTCTTTTCTTCTTAGTATCCCTTGAAGAAAGAACGTGTCGATAATTCGAGCGAGAAAAAGAAACAAAAGGAAAACTCACGACGTAGCCTGTTGCTGCTGCGAAAGTTATCGCAAGCGCGATGAGAAGGAAAAAGGATATCGACGAGGAAACGCACACGTGTTTCGGATAGTCGTTTATAGAACTGTATTGTCTTATTTCGTACGATTGATTCCATCGATCGTGTGTTATTTTTCGACTGATGTACAAATAGTCGATATAAAAAAAGAAAAGAAAGAAAAAGTGAAAGATACGAATGGTCCAGCCATGACCCCGGAGGCACTCGTTCTCTCTTCTCTTCATTTTTCATCGACTTGCCTCTTTTTTTTTTTTTTTTAGATCGAAGAAAACATGCAGCGATATGTACGGCACGGTAGCTAAAAATGTTAATGACATAGACAGACAGACTCCGGATTCTATAGTATCTCGGCGTTCTTTCTCAAATATTCATTGAATATTCGTATGCACGCGTGAAACTATTAAAGAGTTTTCCTTTCTGCAACCGAAAACCTCGGATGGGGCCACCCACGAGGAGGCAATATAAATCAGTCGGTTAGAAGGACGACTTTTTACGAGCCGAAAGAGAGAAAGAGAGAAAGAGAGAGAGAGAGAGAGAGAGAGAGAGAGAGAGAGAGAGAGAGAGAGAGAGAGAGGAAGAGCGCATGCCTTTTGAAAGCTTTTTAATTATCTGTCACCGATTGTACAGTCCTTTTTAACATAATTAATTTGATTTATGCGTGCTATGATTTATGTTACGCGTTAAATACCATAGTTGTGAAACTACATAGTTGAAAAGAGAAATGAAGACACAATTGCGTTATTAACTTTTGATTTTAGATTAAAATTTAAATTAACTCGGTATTAAACTTTGTATACGACGAAAATACATCGACATGAGAGAAGCAAATAGGAAGTTTTTATTTTCTTTTTTTTTTTTTTTTTATCACGGGGAACATTTATAATGCTAATTGAGGTCGCGGCCACCCTCGAATGTACGAAGTTCTTGGAAGATCGGGCTATACAACCTCGATGACGCAGCTTCATCAACGTCATCTCATCATTTCCCTCACCCCCCACCCACCCATCCACGGTAGTTTAATGAAAGAATAAATACTTAATGTCGACCTAACTATATTACAACTCTCTCTCTCTCTCTGTCTCTCTCTCTCTCTCTCTCTCTCTCTCTCTCTCTCTCTCTCTCTCTCTCTCTTTTCCTTGGTCTTAAGAAAAGAGATGAATCGAAAATTGCGCAGTAAAAAAAATACTCTCAGAACAAAGTGCAAAGAGGGATCGTTGATTCTCGCACGGTAGGAGTCACCTAAAAAGGTTCGCGTTACTTTCTTCTGAATAATTAAAAACGCTTACAGGCGCAGTTTTATGTTTCACAGCCGTAGTTCGCGCAGAATTTCTTCGAACTTTCTTACAAACTTCTCTTTTGGTTTTTATCTAGCGAAAACAAAAACAAAAAAAAAAAGAAAATTGAGTGGATGTGAACTCGGAAGTGCTTGGGAGAATACAACGAAAAAGATTAATCGAGTGAGATTCATTTGAAAAATGAAAGGAGCAAAAGAAATTATCTTAAAAACGTAAAAAGAATCTTAGATTTCGATTAGTTAAAAATTTATGACCAAGCTGGCAAATGAAAGGCCATTCCTAATGCGTAGAATAGAATCATTTACTTCGTCGAATCAAAAGGAATATTAGATTCTTTGCCGTGATCTGAAAAGAAGGAAAGAGCTATGGCCGACAGGACACATAGAAGGAGTACACACACCCTACGTCGTTCCGCCATAATTTCTGAGAATGAGATAAGGTACATCTCTTCGGGACCCTCGTACGATGCCATGGGGGTTACAACCCTCTCTCCAGACGCAACCCCCTCGGCTCTTTGCGCCGGACCTTTACGTCGTTGTATCTGGGGAGCATTCGTGCAACTGACCAATGCCCCATTGGCTGGCCCGTACTAATCAATAAATCGTTCTTTACAGCGACCGGGCCGACGTGCGTTTAGGCGCCCTTCGATCTAAGAGAGAAAAAGAAAGAAAGAGAAAGAATCCACCTTTCCGGTTCACCATTATCGCAAGAAAGGGAGATGGAGACCGGACACGGTGCCGTATTTCTATGGCTTTTTTTCCCCCCTTACTTTCTTCGCCATTAAAGTCCGGTATTATCAAGCAAAGTTAGAGGGTACGGTATGCAATGCATCAACCGAGAAATTAAAATCTACGACATAGCCCTACTAGATTGTTTTAATCATGGAAGAAAATAAATTATAGAAAAAAAATCTTAGTAGTTTGTTGAAGGTAAAGAGCCAATCTTTCTTTTTGTTTTACTACAAAAAAAATTATTCGAGTTGGAAGAAATGAGATATGGTATCCTAGCGACGCCAAAAGGAAAAAAGAGAGAGAAACAAAAAAAGAAAAGAAAAAAGAAGGAAAAAAAGGCGGTAACTGGATATCAAAGGATGGAAGAGGCTGGAAGACGGTGAATCGTAGAGACATCATGACGTTCCCCTTCTTTCTGGCATGGCTTACGTCTTCGGAAAGACCAGGGCCATTGATCGATGGAGACCGAGATGCGAATAAACAAAAGTTTTCGTCAGGAGGAGGGTGTTAGCACCATCACTCATCGGTTTTGTCGTGTGTGCTCCCGAAGGCAGCACATAGCGTATATCATATCTCGTCGAGGAAAGAAGAGGAGATCCATTTAGTATTAGGTAGGAAGAGAAAAATTCACTCTTGACTTTGATCACACACATCCGATTCCATCTCTCTCTCTCTCTCTCTCTCTCTCTCTCTCTCTCTCTTCTCTTTTCCATTATACTATTCAGCTAGACTTTTCTATTTTCTTATATCGTTAATTGTTTCGCTCGATGAACAATATCTTCCGTGAGGAAGAGAAGAAGAGGCTCTCTCTCTCTCTCTCTCTCTCTTTCTCTCTTTTCAACAACAACAACAACGAAGAAAGAAAAAGAAAAAAAAAGCAAAAGAAAAAAAAGCAGAAAGAGAGAGAGAGAGAGAGAGAGAAAAAACGCGGAGGCGTTTTCATCGGCATCCGTTTCGTAGTTCGAGCGCCAGAGCATCGACCAGCTCTTGCACAATCGGCCACGTTTTTCCTAGAAAACGGAGGGTCAACAATGGACTCTCTGGGTGCACCCTGCCAGGTAAGGCCATTTTGAATACGCATAACGATCGCTCATTGTAATCCCAGGAGCGGGCCCTACCGTCGTGCTCCTTTGAGGCCTCTAGAAAATTGCGGCAACATTACGCGATTCGAGCATTCGCGCGCGCAACCCAACTACTCACCACTACCAAAACGAACTGGAATGGGAGAGGAAGGGAGAGAGAGAGAGAGAGAGAGAGAGAGAGAGAGAGAGAGAGAGAGAAAAGAAGTTCCTCTGGAAAAAGTATCTCACCGAATGTTGTTCATTCGTTCAACGAATCCTTCGTCCGTCTTCCTTTCCACCGTGACGCGTGGGAGATCGTCCAGCCGCAAATCGTTATTGGCCGAAGGAAACTTCGTTGCTCCCACGATTATGTCTTTCGCTTTTGCTTCCTACCAAAACCAATTTCAAAGATATTAAGCTTCGCTCTTAAACGAATTCGTTCGTTTCTCTCTTTATATTTTCTTAACGTCTCTCCTTCTTTTTTTTCTTCCATCGTCTCCTTCGTGCGTTATTGTTTCTTTTGGATAGAAAAGAGAAAGAGAGAGAGAGAGAGAGAGAGAGAGAGAAAGAAGGAAAAAAAATATGTATTGAAAAAATAAGGGATGAAACGTATAATATCGAGATAATGATGAAATCAATGTTTCACATAATCGATCAGACATTTTCTTGACGATGATTCTTCAACGTGATAAGTAAATTTCTCTTTGTTTCTCTCTCTCTCTCTCTCTCTCTTTGTCTCTAACTTCTGCTTTTTTTTCTACTAAGCTTTTGCTTCCCTCTGGGTATTACACGTTGTTTTACCGAGTCGAAGTTTGTTCCAGCAACTTAAGAAGACATCCAGAAACGTTCTTGGTACGTTGGAAGGAGGACGAAAATGGGGTCCGGTTGCCCTGGATACGAACTCAAATCTTCTTCCATCGTTTACTTACCCGTTTACTTCTCGTCGAATACGACAACTTTTAACATTATCGGTATTATAAGACATCTCGTTATCATGGTAAACCGAGATGATGAAAATAACGTGCATAGATGATATTTCCTATTTTTATCCTTTTCTTTTCTTTACTTTCGTATTTCTTTTTGGTAATTATTTTTTCTTTCGAATACTGTAATTTGTACTTTATATTCATAGGAATAACATATAATTTTTAATTCCTATTAAAGGACTATTAAGTGTATCGTAAGGTCCAACGCCTTTACGATTCGTGGAAGGCACGTGGCGTTTTCTTAAATTTGGTAAAACTAATCTAGAAGCCAATGACCTACATACGCTTCCAATGTGCTTCTAGTATCGTCTAACATCGACTTAGATAACGATCTAAATAACTGCTATAAGATTCCACACTTTTATGGTCTCTCCGATATTTTGAACTTTTAATCGTTTTAGACAAAGAGGATCTTTGGAGATATATGTTCGATCGACTGATTCGATTATCTTTCCAAATATTTGTCGATCACATACCACTAATTTATTACGATGTTAATGGATAATCAACACCACGGAGGGTGATTAAGGTTCGAATAATTTCTTAAGAATATCAATTTATATATAATTAGAGGGATATTGGGTGACTCGTTTATAATAAAATAATTAAAAGTTTCGATTAACATGAGATCGTGTATAAATGAAAAGTAAATTGAAAGCTTTTCGCTACGGAAGGATATAAGAGAAAAATTTTTGTCTTTCGGGTACGTATAAAAACGCTTTTACCGTCAAGAGGGGAACGCTTGGAACGAGTTTGATAGAAATTTAATGAAAAAACAACAAAGATAATTATAATGGACGGTTACAGGGGGTAAACATAGTCACGCCCACGCGAACGAAGATCTCCTACTTGAGTTTGGTTATCTTATTCGCGTTTTCGACGCACCCTTCTTGAATTAACTTCTTCGCGTGGATGTGTTGCATCAACTCTGAAAATAAAACAAAACCACGAAATTCTGTGAGCTAATTGACCTTACTCATTCGCCACGATCGATTATAAGAATTTTGATACTGTCTTACTGTTTCAAAAGAAATTAATTGGAAACAATATTGATAGTATTATTACGAGGATTCTCGCAAATTAGCAAACTCGTGTATTAAGTGTAACATTTTTTTTCTTTTTTTTTTTTTTTTTTTTTTTTCTTTAAGTAGAACGAGCTATAATACGTGCCAGATCTTTGATCTCGATTTAGTTTTTTCTTTTTTTTTTTTTTTTTTGATTAGCAACGTTATTTTTCTAATCCTAACGTATAACACGTGTAAGGATCCCTCCTCATTCGTCTTACAGACACAATGGTCAATCTTTTGAAATTTTTCGTCGTTGCAGAACGGACACATTGTGAATTTTGGGAGCGTGCAACAGTAGAGGTCAAGGGTTTAACAGCTGCAAAAGGAAAAAGCTTTTGCTCTCGTGCGGTGCTGACCGGTCAAGGTCCGTTGGGGGGTGTGGTGCCGAGGGTTCGAACTGCAACCCTCTACGTGAACACGCCACCGGGGTGAGTTACGCAAAGGGTAACGTACGCTGGATTATATCGTGCGCACGATGGCCGACGTACGCCATTACGATCGTCATTCTGTCATATTTATGCGAATACATATTATATTAAATACAACGTCAATGCGTTTACACGAACGCATATCTATATTATTTTATGTAAAATACTAAACGTACAATACATTTATTTATTTACGCGCATATATATATATATATATATATATATATATATATGTATGTATTATATAAATAATCATAATTTATCATAATTATATGAATATACGATAGATTATATTTGTCTATATATTTAGGATAGTGAAAACATGATTTCAATAAAACAAAAGGATAAATCTGTGAAATCATTGAGAATATGTTTCTCGAAGAGAAAAAAAGAAAAAAAGAAACAATACTCCCTTCTCGACACCGAGACGCAATTAGCATCGATAATTATTCCCGACTTCTCTGCCAGCTAACACCCTCGTCTTTGCTTTCACCGATCTCCTCGTTTTCCATAGGGGGGAAAGGAAAAAAAAGTGCTTCCTTGGTAGGAGGAACGACGTGTCAACGAGCGAAGGATAAAACACGGAAGAAGATGGCTGTTATATAGCATCATTGTTTCCTTCACGACATCCACACGACTCGTCATAGGTTAGAACGCCTTAAAAACTGGACGACCTCGGCTCCCTAACTCTGTCTCGTGCGCATCGAACGTATTTTACTTATGTATATATTTTTAACCATTTCTTTTTTATCCTTTAAGTTTTGTTTTTTTTTTTTCTTGTCACGCTGAAGAAATTTTCACCGCGAGTAGACCCTTCTAGGCTGCCTGTGTTTTCCGACAAAAACGTGTGGATCCGTTACACGTGTCGGAAACACACCCGAACTTCGGAAAATCAAGGCAACGCCGAAAGAAGATAAAAAAAAATTATATATATATATATATATAGCAAGTTTAGCCAGATTTTGTTCCCATTTAGAATCCTTAATATTCTCTTTTTAGAATCCTTATTATTCTCGAACGGCTTCTTCGTAAATCATTATAGTTCGATTTTCGCAAACGGATAAATTATGTTAGTTATCATTCGTAGTAACAATTTGAATGTATCTCGAGTTGGCTTTATTAATACTCTATAATGTTTGTCGAACGGTAATCTTTATGATAGAGAATAGACCAATAATGGGTTCTATCACGAACGTTACTACGGATCGTTATCGCTAATGAAAAGCATTAACGATTTAATGGGGGGGTTTCTCTCTCGTTATCGATTACTTATTTAACGAAAATTTTATTTATTAAACGTAAATGTATATATATATATATATATATAAATATATATAACAATACAAACGTATATCTACAACAATATTATTTTCCCATAGTACGTATGGAAGATCTGAAACGTAAAACGGTTTCGAAAAGATAGACGAATGTGGGAAAATCTTTTTAAGAGAATCTCGGGATATGTTGTTCTTTGGGGCTGCCTCTCGATATTGACCACTTGATACTTCGATCACCGGACATCCGTTCACGGGTTCCACACCCTCGGAATTTCCGAGAGCGAAATATTTACCCAAAAGGCCGGCTACTTTCAAATTTCCTGTCTCTTTTGAAATTTTATTAAGAACTATTAGACCTTTGGTAAAGATTACGTTCTATATACGTTACGATTTACGAACATACGTACGTACAGTGATACGTGGTGATGCGTATTTACCTGTATGTAATACCTGTTTCTTTAAAAGCTGCGAGGAAGTGGATAGAAAGAGACTCTGCGAAATCCCATTTTACACTCCAGTATCGAAGCCACAAAAACTTTCCAGTCGTAGTCAGCCACAAAATTAGACCGCATAGAATGCTTCTAAACATTTTCTCTGTGCGATGGTGGTATCCTTGCCGTTGCCACTGCCATTAGATGGGTATTACGGTGACGGTAAGAGGTATTAGACCTTCTCGCGACAATCCCTTCTTCTACTCGTCTACTGGAGCATAGCCGTGCAAATCGGCACGACATTAGAAGGATCTTCGTAGGTGGAGAACGGAAGGATGAAGGAGAGTTACGATAGTGTCGCTGCGGCTTTCTTTTCGAATCCGTGTTTAGGAAACTGGGTATTCTTAGAGTGCATACCAGTGCCCCGATTATAGGCCTCTCACTATTGTTCTTCCATTATTGCCACCCATCCAGGCGTATATTCCTTACACCTAATCCTTTAATCTTAAAGAAATGGAGCTGTTTGTAGCAAACAGATCGTAAAGCTGTTATTGTCCACTTTGTAACAGATGTAAAAAAGGAGCCGATCGACCTGTTCCGTGAGTAGATGGTTCTTTTTTTTTCCCCTCCTTGAAGTTACCGATGTATTTGCGGATGTAGAAAGGAAAGAGAAAGAAAAAGGTCCTTGGTATTTATCCGTCGAGAATCGACGACATTCGGGATGAATACGAATTTTAAAAAGAAAATCTTTTTCTTTTCTGTGATCATTATTTGTCACATCAGGTTCTATCAAGATTAAGTTCGACAACGTCATTTAAATTAACGCTGACTCATGAGCATATTTTATTTACGTGCGTGCGTAATCTTTACCGGCTATAAATCGTGAGCACAACAGTATGGGAGCTACGTTAACGCGTGTCACCCTCCCTCCTCCCACTCACCCCCCCTCCCGCGGACAATCGGTATCATCACGCAACTTTGTTCTCACAGAAGCTACGTTCGAAGAAGATTAGACGATCCGATGCGTGCAAACCAAGTTGCAAATGATCCATTATTAACGTAAGATTCGTTAGGACGAATCTCTCGAATTTTAAGACACCTCGACGCCCTTAACCTCTTTCTGTTTGTACTAAACACGATAATCATGGAAATGACGACGAGATTTCTTCTGTCATTTACAAGTTAAAAGGAACTATTTAATGTGCCTCCATTTTTCTAGCCTATTTTTGTTCTTTTTTTTTTTTTTTTTTTGCTTTTCGTTTCGTTTCTTTTCTTTTCTCTTCTCTTCTCTTTTCTTCATTTCTTTTCTTTTGTCAATTTTGGCAACGCGAAGTTCTTTCTTATTTGTCTGTGAAAGCGTTTTTACGTAACCTTTCTTAAGAAGAAGAAGAAAAAGAAGAAGAAGAAGAAGATGATGAAGAAGATGAAGAAGAAGAAGGAGAAGGAAAGGAGAAGAGAAGATTAGAGATGTCCGTTCGAGATAGAAGGACCGCGTACGAGCTGGTAGGCGGAAGGAGTTTCCTCGACTTACCAAAAGGAGCAGTCGCCATTGTTACGTCACGGGCTCGAGTTTCTGCGAACTCGGTCGATGTCGATTGGCCGTCGATTGACGCCGATTCGAAAAGTAAGATGAGAAGGGACCCGCGATCTCTTCTCTCTTTCGGCTACCTCTCTCGGTCCTCCATTTATTCGACCAAAAAAAATCTTTCAAATGGTGCACCTGGAGCACGGAAAGACAGAGAGAAAGAGATAGAGATATAGAGAGACAGAGAGAAAGAAAAGGATAGAAGAGATACGCATCGAAAGAGGCAAAATTTTTATTTCCAAGGAACTTTTTGGTAGGCTTAAAGAAAAATAGGAGAGATTTTTCCTCTTCCTTCTCTCCCTCCTCCTCCTCCTCCTCCTCCTCCTCTTCTTCTTCTCCTTCTTCTTCTTCCGCGTTTCTTCCATTCGGAAAAAGGATCGCTGCTCGACCAGCCGAAACTCGAGCAAAAGTTTTGCGTATCTTACGCAATCCTACTTAGAGATTCGTCTAGTAACACGACACGAGCGGAGTGCTGGTAACGTTACCGCGTGCGAACCGCAACGTAGCGTGGAAGAGGAAAACTAGAAACGAACGAAAACCAATTTGAACCTGACCGATACGTAGCGCGCCCTTTCCTCCTCAGGATTTTTCTTTTTACTTTTTTCCTTTTTTCTTCATTTTTTTTTTTTTTTTAGATTCCATCGAAATCGAGTTTTCCATTCACAGAGAGAAAAATCTCCAATATCGTGCCTCGCCCTTGACGTTGATCGTTCATGACAGCTACAGCTTCCGCATACGTTTTTTTACTCGCGTTTTTTTTTCTTCTTCTTCTTCTTCTTTTTTACTTCTTCCTCGATCTACTTTCCTTTTTCTTTTTTTTTTTTTTTTTTTTTTTTTAATCATCCCACTCGAACCAACAGAAGAGTGTATCCCTATTTCTCTCTTTCTTTCTTCTTTTTCTTTTCTCCTTTTCCTTACTTAGTAGGTAAATATATGTAATGTTAAGAGATATAATCGATATCTAATTCGTTGAACGTAAAATATCTTTTTCATTATATATCTCGTTTACTAAGAATTATATTTTAAGAGCTTCGAAGATCTTCTATTTCAGGAATACCGGAATCGTCGATTTCCGTGAGAAGTCGTCGAGATACCGCTTAACCTTGCCGCGGAGAAGATTAGACCGATCATTACGAAAAGTGGTTTCGCAAACTATCATGACGACGTAGTCCATCTACAAACATATGGCGGACGTGTCTTAGAAGCGTGCTACAGATTGCTCGCGCGTGTCCAACGAATGAGCACGCGCTTTAAAACGTTCCAGGAAGCGTAAATCTTGTACAAGGATAGAATCCAACGCGTTAATTTCAAAATAGATAGGAAATCAATTCCAAGTTTACGTCGTTTCGATTTCTATCCTATGAGCTTGCAGATTCGTAAAAGAAAGTGTATATAAGAAATAGGAAACGGTATAGTCATGTCTAAATATACCTTTACGCTTTGTGTATTGGCTGGCTGGTTGGCTGGCTGGCTGGCTGGCTGGCTGGATGTCTTAGATCAAAAAGGAATGAACGCGATGGAAACGCACGTTGTGCGGAATCACGAGGCAAAAGAAAGGAAAGAGCTAACGGTCGGTTGAATGCATTGCTCGTCGAACAAGATAAACGACTGTTTATACGTCCCAAAAAAGGAAGAAAGTCCAAGCCTTTTCCTACAGTGTGTCCAAACATTGGTATTAAAGGAGGAGACAAGATTCGTCGAAGCGTAATACGTTCATCCAACGTCAGTTATATACATTTGCCTTCAAATTCATTCGAACCATCGTTTAAATCCTATACAACTCCTATACAACTCCTTTCCTAGATCTCGAAGGCACCTATGCTTTATTCTTCTCTTTCTCTTTCTCTCTCTTTCTCTCTCTTTCTCTTTTGCTTTTGTACAACAAAATGAATTTATCATCTAATCCATTGGCGGCAAATGTCAATGGGGATTATCGACCGGATATTTACATGTTTTTTCCCTATTCGTGATACCTTCTACATCGTACCATTAAATTTTTTTTTTTTTCGAAACGGCACGAACTCTCATGACTATTGTGCAAATTCACGACATTTTCTTTTTTTTTTTTTTTTTTATTCTGATAAAGATCGATTAAAGTTTAGAATCTTAATTTGTTTTAAAAGATCGTCCAAATGCAATTGATTTCAAAGAAAGGAAAGGAACAAAAATGATGATTCCTTCGACCATAAGTGTCATAATTATCGTTTTTTGACACATTCTCTTTCTTTATTCTCGCGATACGACCGGCCGTCAAAATATCGTAAACCCTATGAGCTCAAGTTAAAAAGTGTCCTGTCGTAAACTCATGATAGGTTGCGGTTCCCTCGGTTACCCAAAGAATCTAAAATGTCTCGTGACAGTCTAAAGGGAAGGATAGTAGAAGGGTAAAAGTACGAGTATATTGTGTAAGGGAGGGGGAAATTCGAAGAAGAACTACTCTGTTGTTTTTTTGTTTTTCTTTGTTTTTCTTCCTCCAAGGCACACAAAAATTAATGACAAAGTGTCAATATAGCAAAAACTAATAATACATATCGATTAAAATTAACGACCTTCAAAAAGCAATTGCTTATGATATAATAGATTGAATGACGTCAACCATATTATATAAATCATTTTTATTTGGACAAACGAATGTAAGAAAAAAAAATAAAAAATAAAAATAAAATAATAAACAGACACTGTAGCAGGTATGTAAATAGATACGATTATTGAATGCATCCATTCATTCGCCTTCATTGTTCCCAATGGCTAGGACGCTGAACATTTTTTTGTCTAAGAAGTACGAGCGTAGTTTTGCTTTAGAACGGATAGAGGGGGTAGAGGGAAAAAAAAGGAAGGAAAACCGTTCCGCAACAAAAGGTTCTACAGGCAGAAAAGGAAAATTTATGTATGTTCCATCGCGTAACAGCCCCATCTGCAAGGAATTCCGTTCGGTCCGTCAGTTTTTCGGTTTTCAAAGATTTGGGTCAACCGGACAGTTGCGAGAATCCGTCGCCTTTCGGGGTTGAACCGACCGTTCATCTAATGATCCCCGATTTCTCGCTGAGTTAAGACCGATACCTTCTAGCCGCATCGGCTAACAAAAAGAGAGAACGTTTTCTAGCATCTTAATGCTAATACAAAATAAGCCTGATAAACTTTTTTTTTTATTAAAAAAAAAGGATTATATTAATTAACATCAAATCTGATAGTTAACAATTTTTTTTTATTGTTTCAATGAATACTATTCAACGTTCTATATTTCATTGATAACCATTTTTTCTTTCGTATCCATTCCTTTCCATTGATTTTTCAACTCTGATATATGTATAAGGACAGCACGGAATGCGAACTATAATGCTAAATTCTATGATCAAAAAAAAAAAAGACGTTACCTTTTCTTTTGTAGCAATCATACTGGAAAATTTGCGTGAAAACGTATTCATGATTCGCATGGACCTTCTAAGGGTTTGTAGTGAATTTAAAAAGAGAAAGAGAGAGAAAGAGAGAGAGAGAGAGAGAGAGAGAGAGAGAGAGAGAGAGAAAATAGAATGTTAAAGATCCTACCCGCGTGTAACGCCAGGAGAACATTTATCTCGAGTGTCACTTGAGTCAACTTTCTCTGCTCCAATGTTACTCCTTTCTTTTCTATCTTTTTTCTTATTCAGTATTCCTTCTTTCTTCGAGTCTTCATTCGATCAGTAGGCATCTCCAAAAATCCATCTCCAGGAGGACCTGCGACGGCGTTAGCACGTCAACTCATCATTTGCATTATTCACGATTTATCTTCTTCCCGTAGAAAACGATTCGTAGGCTGTCTCTTTTCTCCGTTCACATTGGTCATCACGCTTTGGACAGCTCGGAGCCTGATGAAAGCTCGAGAGGATGATATTGTGAAGGGTGTTTAGAATTTCTAAGATACCGGTAAAGTAAGAGTCTTTATTCAAATATCACGCTGTTTTACGCATTTACTGAGATCTTTCAGACTATTATACCGCTTTCTTATTGTATCGAGAACGTGCACGGTTCTCAAAAGCCATACTTATCTACATCTATATTTGTTTAATAAATTTCCATCAATTTTTCTTAACATTCCTTTTCCCGTATAAATCTCGGCTAATTAAACGGAATTATAAACATGATATACATAATCAAATTGTACATTAAGATAAAAAAAAAAAAATCAAGATTATATTCGATCGTAATACTTGGGTTTATTATCTAATCAGTAAAGAAGTAATATCAAATAAATTATTGAATAAATTCGATTGAAATATTGAAATCTCTATCGGTATACATTTAGAATGTTAAACGTTCCAACTGAAATTGTAATGTTAGGCGGTGAACATCAAAAAGGGTTGGAAAGGTTACGAATAGAAAACGTGCTCATCTTGACGGAACAAATTTTTTAATGCGTAACTAACGTCGCCTTCCCACGTCTCGTGATATTATAGAAAGGAACACAATAGCTCTTCTTAAGGTTACCTCTTCATAAGAGCAACGATACATCATTGCAAAGTATCCGCAACTAAACGTCACCATGTTCAGGATGTATACCAAATGCGCTCTTGCTCCTTTTTACATAGAATCATTTACTTTATGAAAAGGAGACATCTCTTTACCTCTTTCCTGATAGTTTATCGTTGAAGAAAATCCTCCCGTTAAAGCAGAGTTATCGAGACGAATTTTAACATTTCTCAGATATCCTGTGCATCGTCTGATACACGAAATTCCACGATTTTTGCTATTGTAGCTCCACGGTTTTTTCTTTCTCTCTTTTATTCCTTTTCTTTTTTTTTTTTCGTTCTAGCTACGAACCTCCGTGCGTCCCCATACCAAAGTGTCCATTGACGATTTATCGTTTCCGCTTGTGCTTGTGAAAGCAAGAGGTGACTGTATGGGAGACTCGAAGAGGGTCCATTGACCATCTTTATGTTTTCACTAGAGCATGTGCATCGCATACACTTGTAGTAGTTGCATTCGAAAAATACACTATATTGCAAATCGCGTTTAGTGAATGTGTATATTAATTTTAAATCCATAAGAAAAACAAATCTTGATATATCATTATGTCATATATATATATATATATATATATATATATAAAATTAGTCGTAAAAATTTGGAACTATTATATTTATTTATGTTGTTCGATTATATAAAATTTCCTCAGATAATTTAGATATTTTTTCTTATATAATTTTTTTCTTTTTTAGTTCAAAAGAAAGGACGGATTGGAAAAAGGTTTGACAGAGAAGGAAAGAGAAGAGAAAAAGGAGATCGAAATCGTAGAGAGACTTGGTCAGAACGCGATACAAGCACGAGGAAAGCAACCCTCGTCTTGCAAAATATCAAAGACTCTGTAGGGAAATTGAAAGGCTTTGTGCGGAAATAAGAATATATCGACTACCCTTACGTCTCGCCACCCTTGCCAGGACAGGACTTTAGAATCTTACGTTTAAACGGTTTCATGGTACAAAAGGGGGAAGGCGAAAAATGGCGGAAAATCATTTTGATGGACCATGATGGACTTTGAAGCGACATAGAAATAGACGATATTTTCAAAGAGCGTCGTTGCTTATGCGTTTGACTAAGAAAATATTCAACGCCCAAATATAAAATGTTACGAAAAGATTTTCATCGAATATATCTTTCGAACTTAATATTGGATCAATTAAATGAAAACGTTATAGAATCGTCCAT
Source organism: Dolichovespula saxonica (assembly GCA_911387935.1). Classification (NCBI taxonomy): domain Eukaryota; kingdom Metazoa; phylum Arthropoda; class Insecta; order Hymenoptera; family Vespidae; genus Dolichovespula; species Dolichovespula saxonica. Next base: position 4,190,566 of record OU426996.1, on the reverse strand, counting down.
AAAAGTTTCGACGAAAAATCATATAATTATTATGCGAGATATAGGCATATCATCAATTTAATATTATTACATTTGAGTATCGCATGAAGCATGCTCTGTTCTTTTTGAAATCGCAAAACGATTTACTTCTCAGAGATTATCAATTCAATAATTAATAGACATGTATTAAAAATCTATACTTATTGTTTATAAGGGTAATAACCCTTCTATAATATAACGCTATCTAGCGATTTCTTTAAAAAATATTTATCTATTCTATGTTATCCTCAGGAATAAGAAGAAGTTATACTTATTACATTTATAAATAATTTGTAAGAAAAGACGTGTATGTATAATAACGGCAAAATTTCTTGAAAACCTACCATACGTATTTTTAGATTTTAGGACGTTGTAGACAATTATCAACAAATTACCTGAGCAGGATTTATCATCAGTTGATGATATTAATAACTGAAGATAAACTACTGAAATACAGAATATATACTCTGTTAAATAGATTAAATTACGTTTTATAATCTTTATGTCTTTGGTCAAATATTTACAGTAAAAATATGACAAAAGTAAAGATATAAAGGCGAACATATCTAAGTAGAATAAAAAATATAGCATTTAACTGCGAAAGCTTAATTGTGAAAGCGTAATAATATATAAGAATAAATGAGAATAAATAATATTAAATATGATAAAATATCAATTAATAAGGAAAAAATGAATTAATATAAAATTTGACTTTAAACAATTTTTCATTTGTCATAGTACCTACATTCATAGTACCATAGTACTTACAAATATATTAAAATTGATTAAATAATGCCTTAATATAAAAACCCGTTTGCATCCTAACGTATGCAATATCGATTGTTTTAGTTTTATCACGTTAAAATAGTTCTCAACACAACTACGATATATAATGATAACTTTACGTATATATTATTATTTTTCGAAAATCTGACTTGTGTTTAATGCCTTTAGAACAGCAAGTATAAAAACTCCACATTATCGCGTGATCAATTCATTTAACGAAAAAATAGAAAAAACTTATGAAAAGACTTGGTTTACCATAACTCAGTATTGAAGAGACCTATTTCACCGACCATTGGTAAAACAGAAACTTGGCCATTGACTGGTGAAAAATAGGAATCTGCTTTATCGGCAAGTTGTCCCGTGTGGTTTTATTTTACCGATTGTTGGCAAAATAGATTTCTTCTTTATCTGACTGATGGTTATACTGATTAATTTTGCCATCGTAAAAATGTAATCCATCGTATAATCGTGTATACTATCGTATAAATGTTATTCTACCGATTATTGGTGTAACAGAGAAGTATATTTGTTTTCAATCGTCAAGATCCATAAAGATTACTGTGTATTCCAAATTTGTTAATTCAAACAGAGTATGTCTTATATTTTATAACAAAGACAACTTTGACAGTTCCATGCAGTTACCTTTTGAATTCTGCTGAATGAACATCGTTATTTATAATTGATCAATGAAATTTTGAAACATATTGACATAGTCAACGATCTCCAAAAGTTTCAACCTGCGTTGTAATGTCTATCATGTTCTATGTATTATCGCAAGTAATATCTATATAATGGTTGCTTAACATTAAATATTTTGGAAGTAATTAGTATCTTTCAGATCTGATTAATATAATATTTTCATTCGTTTCATTGTTTCCTATATTATTCTTACATGCTATATTCATAGTTTCGATATGAGTATTCGTATAGTCGCTTATTAAAATAACCATTCTTTTTTAACTAAAATTAATCAACGTTAGAGCTGGGAAATCGATATTAATTTCGATGTAATATATATGTATTATGTTACACATAATATACGTTTCATCGAAAGTAATATTGAGCTAATGACTACTTAATAAGGAACATTATGAAAGTAATTGAGCGTTGAATTATTTTATTTAAATGATATATTCATACCTACTAGATCGTAAAACAATAGTGATTTTTAAAAATTATTGTAACAGAACAATTAACTGATATTTCGTATAATCAATGAGGACAGATATTCATATTTCAATTAATTCTAAAATTCTAAACACGTAGGTTACATCGAAATCATACTTTTAATTAAAATAAGTAGAACGAGTTAGGCTAAACACATGATTGATTTATCAACGAGGGCAGCAAGGATTTTCATTTATCAGAAAATCTTTGGGTCAATGAATAATTTATAGCGTTCATTTATTTACAAACAAACAAAAACGAAAATCACATCCTTCGCTTTGTCGCAGGTAACATTTTTGATCACCACATCATATCCTCCTGAGATTCATTTCGCGCCAAGGGATTCAAGCACAAATTTTTTAAAGCTTGAACAGCCTCCTCGCCGTCATCTCTGGCATAAAGAGTTCTTCTTTTCGCATTCCCTTTGAAAACTTTTCTATCCAAAGTATTCGTTAAGGATGCTTTCCCAAGCGTATATTTTCCACCTCGGACAGTTTTTTTGAAAGAATTTTTGGAGGATACGTTAGGACGATTTACGGTTTTGAAAGATAAGCGATTCCTCCTTCTCTTCGTATTGTTCTCGTCGTCACCCTTTACAGTCGATCTTTTAGAATCGTTGCGTTTAACGACTCGAGCTAGTGTGTGATTGGTACGAGTTGGATCAGGAGCTCTCCTCTTGGGATGTGTTCTTCTTCGAATGTTCGACGATACTCTAGATCCTCCTAAAACAGGAGCCATTGTCCCTAGCACCGTTGTACTCGTTCGAATAGGTTGAAAAATTTCAGCATCGTTCCAAGACGCTATAACGGGTAATCCACAAGCATTGTGCATTCCAACCAATGGTACGCCGATAGTACGATGTTTCCTCGTTTCTAGATTAGGATCGAAATTCCTTTCGCCACGACGAGCATTCTCCTCGTAAACGTATATCTTCTGACCTACGTGACCACGCGTACGAGCAACCCCCTTATCATCTTTGCTATCGCGCGTTTTGCGACAATTGGAGCTTAACCTTTTTCTATACGATCTGCGGAAGTAATTGGCCGTGTCGCTGAAATCGCGTACGCTCCCCTTACGGACGCTTTCCATGGACTTTCCATCGTTGACACCGTCCTCTTTTTTCCTCGTCAACGTGTCGATGCATTTTGAAATTTCGTGGCAAGGATTAATCGATTTGTCAGACCCCAATTGAAACATTGAACGTGGCTGAATATTTGAAGTATCGTTATTAATAATTGATATTCTCTGCTTCGAAGGAATCATTGGAATATTCTTATCGGGTTCGGATACTAGAGACTCAAATTGCAATTGCGGAGCCGTCGATCTTCTCAACGTACCTATGTTCTGAGCTATCGAAGTTTTATAATCTTTTATCGGTATACTTCTGACGGTTCCACCACCTTGTGGCCGTTTAATTTTTATCACGCTCTCTTTGCCCTCCGCTCTATCCTTCGGAATATCGATTCTTAGGGTAGAAGATCCTATTTGTTTGTTGCACTCCGAGGTAACGTTTTCTAATTGGCGATGATTATGCTGATGATTATGATAATCCATTATTACATCGACAGCTCGTTCCTCATAAAGTTGATCGCTTCTAATAACATTCTCATCATATTTCGGAGAATCTTTCCAATCCTCGATTATACTTCTTACATTTTGTCTCGTTGGTTTATCGTATTCGTGCTCTATCACTTTTTTCTCTTCCAAATGCTCGCTGCCCCCCGACCATCTTCATGATTTCGCTCCGAACGTCGTACCGGACATATGCATTCTATTTTCTATTCCTAATCCTACAAAAAAAAAAAAAAAGAAAAAAATAGACGCAAATAATTTATTGTTCGATTTATTTGTCATTATAGGTAGAATGAGAAAAGTATATATTTTATTACCGAAATCATGATCGTTCTCATTGAAAGGACTCAAAGTTTGCGTAGAAGTGAACGTCGAGGTTTGCGACTTCTTTCTCTTGCTATTCTTCGAGCATGCAAAGAAAGTACTTAAGAGGACGCTGACCTCGACGAAGATAATCGACAGACCGATGGCAAGTAAGATTAACGCTTGCTCTTGCGTCCATCTTTCGATCATTTCCAGACATCCCTGAAAAGTTAACATTGAAATTCTAATTCTTGAAATTTATTGCGGGCTACGAGAAAAACATGAGAGTGAAAATGAATTATTATCGAAAGTCTGGCCCGCATGACATTTTTTTTTTTTATCGCGTTAAGACACAGCGGATACGGGTTTCGAACGAAAGTACCCGTCAACGTCATTAGACAATCTCAATTCTATTTCGAATGAAAGTAAAACGCGTCATAGGAGTTCGATGAAAATTCATCAAATGCGCATCAAATATTTATCAAACGGATAAACGATTCTGTCTCAATGTGTTCAATTCGGACTATCATTTAATTTTTTTTTTTTTCTTTCGTCCTGGCTAATAACTTCCTCATTGTGTATTCCTACCGTCGTGTGGCGAGCATATTGATGTTCGGCCGGGTTTAAAGCTTGACAGAGAGTGAGATTGGCAGGTTCAGGATTAAGGAAGGAGTCCGTCTCGTTGGCGTTATTCAGGGTGCAGCAACTGAGAGGTACCACCAATTCTCTTCGGCCAACTTCCTGCAGCCTCCACCACGAAGTACCGTAATTGTTACTTCCGTTTATGCCGCAACAGGAAAACTATACGATTCGATGAAAATTGTTTTATCAGCAAAATCTTAGGGAACATAAAGCCGACATTTATTACTTTTTACAATCTTTGTTTCTTTTTTCTTTTTTCACGAATAAATGAACGATCGTACGTATAATTTTATCTTAACAAGTTTCAAATAAAAGAAGTTATTTCGTGACTCGAGTAAAAATTAAATCATAAAATATTTATATAATTCTCCAAGTATACCAACCGTGGTTTGTGCTAGGTCAAGAGCTGCCGTGAATTGTTCTCGTCCTGGAACTGCGTAACTACGTTGTAGTGCCCTTATCAATCGAGCCGGTCTAACATCGATTCCCAATAAGTAGGGCCAGAATATAGCGACAATGAATACTGTACACTCGCTAAGTAGTAATAACGTTATCGTCACTACATACTGAAAATAGAGGAGTACATTTTAAAAATTTTACAATATTTTTCAGATTATATCAAATAGGAATATGTTGAAATTTGTAAAGAGATCATTTGAGTTACGGCATAATATTATCGCAACTGATTCGATTTTGAAAGTAACATAAATCGAGTTAAAATCGCGTAGTTTTACGCTTCGTTTCTTCGACTGTTATTTTCATTTTGTTTTTTTAAATCTAATTAATTCCAGCAATCCCGTTATTTTCATCCATATTCTACTTTTTTTTTCTTTTTCTTATAATAACTCTTTTTTTCTAATATATATATATACATATATATTTGTGAATCTCGCGTAAAACACGTTCGGTTAACAAGCTATATCAGAATAATAATAGTTTTTAGGTGGAGAGCTCATACTCGCCCTCCTTTTGTGTGCACGCGTGTCTGGATACGTGTAGATCCGTTTCCGGGCAACGACGCGTGACCACGGCAGTGCAAAAGCGGGAAATCTGGTTTTAGTTCGGCTCGAAGAGCGATCTCAAAGTAAAGTCTGTGTAGCTGGCATGTAGATCGAGAAAAGTCAAGATTTCATCGGCTTAATTACGTGTGCATTAGACCGAACGAGTCTTTGTTTTTATGAGTGCATCAGCTCGTAAAGAAGAGCACGCACTTTCAGATCATTCAATCTAATTTCTTCGATTTCCATTATATTTTTTTTTTTTCTTTGAAACTAACCGATACTGATAGATAGTACTTGTTTTCTTTACTTTGTTCTTTCGCTACACAGTACACGCCGAACTTAGAAAATATTTTTGGAAAATCTATTCGAAATTCGTTGAGCTAAGTTTTTGATTACTAATAAAACAATTCTTACCGATATCGTAATACATTGATTGAAAAGACAAGCCGCCCAGCATCCAAAAAGACCAGTAACCGATATGAAAAATCCTAAAGCAGAGATGGCAAAGGCTAAGTAATAGAATAATGGTTGATCGGGTTGAACATCACTGGGTCCTAATAAGCGTGATAGTAAAATCCTTTCATTGTCAGCCAATAGTAATGCTCCCAATGACATTAGAATAAAACCTGATATCTGAAATTATAGTAAAATAAATATTTTCTTTTCTCTTTTTTTTTATAACAATTTTATAAATAAATACGTGCGAAATTTTTTTCACGTCGAATCATTAAAAGAGTCCGTTCAATTTTTCTTTTCATATAAACTTACCAAAAAAATAATATTCGTGCAGCAAACGAAAGCTCGTGACAACGCCAGCCTTTTCGTCTCCATGATAACAATAAAAACTACTAAGCGATATTATAACGTATTTCAATATAATTTAATTCTTATTAATGTGTAATCAACATGTTAAAGTTTCACGTTGTTCACTTGTGAAAAAAATGAATAATAATAATAATAACGAAAGTTATGTCATCATGGTTATGACACGTTATAATATATGCTTTTCGGTCCGATTCGATTACGAAGTTCACTTACTCGCGCGTATTCGAATACTGAAAAGCTCGCACGAGCTCGATAGATGTACAGTGCCATACAAACTCTGGCATCTGTTAGCATACTCGCGTTGCGTGCCCTCATGCGCGACCAGCCGGATGGAACCGGAAGGAAATAGAAAGGTGCGGAAGAGAAAAGAGGGGATGAAAGGGCCCCCCATATGCATCGATATCTACATTTATCCACGAGTTTGTGTTCGTTCGTTCAAGTGCAGCCTTTCATCAGTGAAAATAGAAATGAGAATTATTCTGAGAATCGAGTATCTGTTTTTATATAACATTTGAAAAACATTATTCCCTTATATGATTCATGAGAAATTAATTATTAATTATTATAATTGATTAATAACAATATTCTTAATTTTTACAATTGTTATTTTCTGTAAATAATACTACTAAATTGAAAAAAAAATCATGTTTTATCCAAAAAATATCAAAGGCAATTCGTGCATATATGTTCATTATTATCAGCACTTTAATTATCTTTAATAAGCTTTCAAGTATAATTATTTGAATATGTATCGTCTCTATATTTTACGTTGCGTATTACAGAGCGCGAACGTTTTAAGCACATTATTGTAAGTGTGCATGAAGCTTATCTCCTCCGGCCTGCATTAATTCAACTACTACGCCATACCTTTCCCGTTAAATAAATCCGATATAAAATTATAGTATACAAACGCATATAGATAGTAATATGTAAATAAGGCAAATTAAAAGAGATGGTAAAATTTGGTGAATTCGATTATAAAAAAATAAACCTTTATTTACAGTCAATATTTTTATCGGATCGTTATAGATATAAAAAATAAATTAAATTTGAAAATGTATAATAAGATAATGTTAAAAATTTAAAAGATTTTTCCTTCCACCGGCTGAGCAACTGCTTGTAGTTGGTGTTTCGTCTTGTTCACGTTGAGTAGTATCACCTAACTCAGGTGGTAGATGAAGAATCTGCAATTATGTATAACATATATATATATATATATATATATATATATATATATATATATATATATATATATATATATATTATTCGATACTTCGGTGATATTTAATTGCAAATTAATAAGTGTATTTACCTCAATTATAAATTTTTTACGACGTAATTTAAAGGCAAGATCTCTTGATTCAGGATTATGAGGGGCCAATATATTTAAGGCTGGTAATTTTTGTATATGTAATAGACCATGATAATCTTTGAAAAGAGGATTTGTTTCTTTTGCAGAACCAGCAAAAGATTCTAATTTGATAGCAATGTCCGATAAGTGCTCAAGTCGTTCCACGAAATTACCCTAACAAATTTTTAAATAAATTATGGACGAACATATGTTTTGTATGTAAGTATAAAATGTCATAATTCGGTAAAACTTACACTATTGTCAAAATTCAGAATCGGAATGCTTATCATCGCAACAGCATAAGAATTTCTTAATAGAGCTCTAACGCAATATAGAAATTTATATGTGTCTGCATGTGTACTCTCTTCTGAATCACAAAACCACATTCGAGAACCCAAAGAACCAATAGAAATCCTTAATACATTTCTTTTATCTGGCTCATCAGAAGTGAGAAACTTTCCACTCTTTAAAGTTTTAGCAACAGTTTTTAATAGATCTTCGTAAGCAGGATTTTCAAAAGCATGAGTCTTTATATTCTTCAATGGCTCTTGCCATAGCGTTATATCCGCATTATCAATGACTTTCTTGTCCATTGATTTTGTAAGATCATAGAAATGTCCAAAAACGCGCCCTCCCATTGGAGATGGGTCCACTGTTCTTAAATTCTGATATCTCCATGCTATTTTCATTCTTTCATCCATCAATTTTACATTGGGTTCAGATGTATAGTCTGTTGTAGGATTTGGTATTTCAGAAAGCAAAGTAGTAAATTCTACATCTAGAGAAGCTATTAATAAAGGATGATTGGAAACTATTCCTTCAGCTATAAAATACTTTTGCATCACATGAGCATAAGTTCCATAAGTATCTTCCTCTGTAAATATGATAGAAATATTATCATCTCGCGCTTTAGCATTAGAAAAGCAATAATATACATTATTATAGCTACATAATAATATACATACCAATTAAAAATATTGAACCAATAGGTAAACCGCCACCTAAAACAGACCATTAAAGTCATTAGGATTAATTCTACAAATACAATCAAAGCATACCGACCTATCGTATGATCCAAAGAAGGTATTCCAGTAGATACAAGAAGCTGTGAATTTTTAATGGAAGGCTTCGTGCCCGGTATATAAGGAATCCTAGATTTACTTTTAGAACCGTCAAGTGCCATTATTTACTGTCTTTTGTCTTGATTGATCGCATAACAAGTATATCAAGTATCGCAGATATCTTTTCACAATTTATTACGAGTTTCTACGTGATAGAAAAAGATCTTTTGAAACGTTCAACAAGGCAATGATCGGGTAAAGAAACAAACCAAAAAAATAAAAAAAATACACGTGCATAGAATACGTCGCAAAGCTCTGTTGTTTTTTTTTTTTTCTTTCTTTTTAACGCTAACGTAAGCCGCTATTATATCTTCGTCCGATAACGAAACCGCGTACCGTCGCGCCTAACATCGATAAAAATCGATAAGGACGAAAGTAAATAGGTAGGATCGCTCGGTAAAGATACTTCGAAAGTTTGTACGCTTTCATAGATGGCGTCAAAACGAAGGGGGACTCTCCGTTTCAAGCAGACCCCGCTAGTTGGCACTCTTAGCTAGCAAGAAATTATGGTTCGTCGTTTGAACGATATATGCTTCCGTACCCACGCGCAGTTCTGTTAATGGCATCGCGCGCTCACGAGGAGCCGAATCCAAAGTGTCGTTCGGGCTACGTGTCTGTGTCGGTCCTTCGAAGGCGGTCGCGTGAACGTCCTCGAACTTCTGACAGAGGGGAAGCGCGTCCAGTTTGAGGTTGCCGCCGTCCTTAGTGTCGTTGCTGCGTGAGTTGACGCGGTAGAGGTACTTAAAAGTGAGGTTATGTAATTGTTTGCCAAAGGATCTTATGCGCGGCGCGTTCGATGCCGACGCTCAATGACACGTGATATTATAAATATCCCGAGGTCAAAGTTTTGAAAAAGGAGGTTCGACCGTTTGAAAATACATACAATTGTAAATTAATTGAAAAGTATTAAGTGAATTAAATATAATGAATAAATGATTAAACGAATAGATGAATGAGTAATTATATGAATGAATGAATGAATGAACAAATGAACGAATAATTATGGCAAATGAGAAAATATAATATGGAAGGTGAATTACGATAGAGAGAAAGAGATAGAGGAAGCATGGTCGAAGGATTGACGCTCTCGTCGCGTCGTTGCTAAGATACTCGGTCAGAGAGAGAGAGAGAGAGTGTGTGTGTGTGTGTGTGTGTTAGAGTAAGTTCGAGGAGGATAAACATTAGAAAGAGATGACGCATAAATAGAGGATAGGATATATATATATATATATATATATATATATATATATATATATATATATATATATAAATAAATAAAATAAAGAGGAAGAAGAGGAAGCGAGATAGAGAGGAAGAGAAGCGCAACGCCGTCGACGTTCGTCGTAGGTCGAAGCTGCTGCAGCTCGGCCGGTTGTGCGAAGGCAAGCGAAACCTCGTTCGTTGGGTCTTTCCCCTTGACAGTCCTCTCCCCTTCCTTTACCCCTTCTTAGCCCCCCCACCCCCTTTCCATCGGTGCGCTCCATCTCGCGCTCCTGTCATCTGTCGGTGGCACGAGTGGGTAGTAGCGGAGCGGCAGCGGCACGCTCTTTCGACTACCTGTTGTGCCGACGTTCGAAGCGCGCCACAGCCCGTCCGTCCGTCTATTCCTCCCCGCTCCAATCGCTCACTCTCTCTCTCTCTCTCTCTCTCACACACACACCCACCCTTCTTCTCTCCCTTTCCCTCTCTCTCTCTCACTCTCTCTCTCTCTCTCTCTCTGTTTCTCTACCGGTCGGTCGACCGTGCGTGCGTCCGTCCGTACGTACAAGTCCCCCTCTCTTCTGCCATATCCCTCGTGGCGTCGTCGTACCACCACTGCCACCACCACCACCACCACCACCACCACCTCCACCGCCACCGCCACCACCGTCAGCACATAGCCGCTGCCGCTGCCGCCGCCGCCGCCGCCGCCGCCGCTGCTGACGACGACGACGACGACGAAGACGACGACGACGACGACGACGGCGACGACGATGAGTGCCGAGCGGTTTTCCGACGGCGGAACGAAGCGCGCGCTCTTCGCCTCCTCGAGACTCTCGCTAAAGCGCGCGCACGCGCGCGTCCATTGACAGACAGAGAGTGTTTGCTAGAAAGAGCGAGAAAGAAAGAGAGAGAGAGAGAGAGAGAGAGAGAGAACGGGTGAGAGGGGGGTAGGGGTGAGAGAGGGGGGAAGAGGGAGAGAGAGAGAGAAGCGCGCGAGATACGGATACCGAAGATCGAGAGTGCGCGATCGGTCACGCTCACGTGGAACGTGTCTTCTTTCTTATCTTCCGCTTCTACTGCTATTACTCTACCTACTACCACCACTAGCACACTACTACTATTACTACTCCACTACTACTGTTACTACCACCATCACCACCACCACTATCACTATTACTATTACTGCTATTATTATTACTACTACTACTACTATTACTACTACTGCTTCTACTACTACTACTACTACTACTACTAGTATTATTACTATTCTCCCGTTTATGCGTGAACTCGTCAAGTAAGGATTCGGTGCAACTTGAGGAAGTGGAGGTAGAGAAGGGGGAGGAGGTGGAGGAGGAGGAGGAGGAGGAGGAGGAGGAGGAGGTGAATCGAGCGCGTCAAATGCCGCTCGTTGTCGGCTCGCCTGTCAGCTGCCGATGGAGGATGCTCAAACGGGTGGCATCGAGGGCTACTGACGAGGTCAACGTCGTCTCGAATCTACCGACAGAGACAGGAACGAAGAGGAGGAATTGTTTGTCTTACGAATTGCAATAGCTTATCACTGAGCTGGCTTACTCTGCGGTGGATCTAGGGGGCTGTATGGAGGCCGGGGGGCTTCTGCCTCGCCAGCCCTCGCAAGGCCCCCCCGGCATCGCCCCTGCCTCCATATCCGTGTGCGTGGGGCAGGGCCCAAACGGTAATAACAATAACAACAATAATAATAATAACGGACCGACAAGTATTGTTGGGAATCCTGTTATCGGTCAATCCAACTCCTTAGCTGCGACCGCTTCTATCCACGATCTGAACGCCGTCGGGCAGTTGAGCGTGACGAGCCAACAACAACTCCAATTGCAACAACAAATGGGTCAAGCACCCGGCATGGGTGAGGTCCTCACCCCAAAGAGGCAGGCGGTCGTCGATCGTCTTCGACGTAGGATCGAGAGTTATCGTCGCAGACAAACCGATTGCGTGCCAAGATTCGACCAGAGCTTCAACGGGCTATGCGAGCAAAACATACAGGACACCCTGGTGTTGAAGCAACGATTTCTCGAGAGCAAGGCCAAGAGGCAGGCGAAGAAGACGGACAAGAAGCAGGCCGAGCAGCCCGTAGGTCTCTCCAACGTTCACGTGGTGAGCCCTTTTCTTTTTTCCTCCTTCGTCGTATCGATATCTCGCGAGATTTTTTAATATCCGTTAGAGCAGTGAACGATTATGGATTCTGAAATGGAAGCTCTCTATTTTTTTAAACGAATCGACGGCTCCGCGATTCGTTCGAATCATTTCGAATATTTTCAACGATTTTTAATGATTTATACGTTGGCGGTTTAATTGATTAAATTATCGCGTTCATTAAATATTCAATATCGTTCATTTTTTTTTTTATCGCATTGCCATGACTTCCTTCGCTATTTAGCTCTTTAACTCTTTACTACCACGCTTTTTTTTCTCTTTCTCTTAGAAAATACAAAATTTTTTGTCAGTGGTCAGGCATTGACACGATCTCTCTTTAATTAATAGCGATCGATGACCCCACTCTCAATTGCGTTCGGATTCGTACGATATAAAATATATTAATTTCTTTTAACTGGAACGAACCGGGAATCGTTTTGCGTTCAAAGTTTGAAATCGATTTTTTTTGCGAACGAGTCGCCAGTCCACTTGTTGCTCCTCTGAGCTCTCGAAAATCACGAGTCGATCGCGCTTGGCAACTGCGTGCCATCGAACTCCTTGCTCGAGCGCAGTTTGCCGTAGTAAACTCCTTTTGTTCGGTAACGCGCGCGCGCGCTCTCTATATATAAATCGGGTGAGTCGAAGCAACCATGATATGCGTGCCGATGTTAAATAATAAAAAAAAAAAAAAAAGAAAAGAAAAAAGAAAGAAAAAAGAAAATGAGCATTTTGCTGTTCATTTCATTTATTACTTCATATCGATACTCACGATCTTTCTAATTTCTTGAAAAACCGAATATATATATGTATGTATTTATATATGTATGTATGATGTATGTGTGTATGTATGTATGTATTGTATGTATGTACTTTTATCGGGACATCTTCCATTTCAGATCTATATATTAACGTACTTCGTTATCGGGGTAGATGGAGATTAGATAAATGGAGAAAGTTTTGAAAGCGAATTTCGTTCGACTTTCCACAGTAAGATTTGTTTTTGTCAATCGAATTCTAAAAGAAATGATGACGAATGTGGTATTGGATATCCGTTCAAATTTCCTACCATAGAAAATTCATATAAAAATCTTCTCATTAATCTACACCGTGCACGTCCCTTTTGCTTAAAAAAGAAACTACATTTGGAATTAATTCGATTATTATATTTCCGTTAATCGACATCGTTACGAAATAATAACATTATATCGATATCTTATTTATAGATATTATATACGCCGTTTAAACTCGTTTAGTATAGATTTTTATCGTTAGACTTATTGTCGTTTTATCGTACAATATTGCCGTTCAATTGTACAAGAGATTTTATTGTTCGGAATAAAAATGTGATGAAAAGGATTAATAAATTACTTGTAAATATTTATCGTTTATCGATTTGACGGTAAGACGTCGAAGGTAGGCCGATTAACGTTTAAGAATCCACGACATTACGCGGTTTGCTTGGCCGATGATATTTAGAGGTTGACCGAACAGGTGGATGGGCAGTGATGTAGCATGGACGTCATCGCTTTTGTAGATCGACTGGTACTAACATAAGTCTACGTAGGTTAACGCGTAGGCGTCGTACTCAGGATGTCTCCTCCGTATTAACCTTGTATTTACGTCAATGCAGGGGCGCTCTTTCTCTCACTTACCTTACCCTGTGACGTTTTCTCGATCGCCCTGTACGATATATCCTTAACTCCGTTATTCGTTTAACGTTTATTTGAGTACCGTCGGAACAAAGAAATTACGTACGTTGCGCCTTTCGTTAAATTAATAATAATAATAATAATAATAATAAAAGCTTGATAAAAGGTTGATAATAAAGAAGAAAATAAAAAAACAAAAAAAAACAAGATAAATGAAAGAGTAGCATTCACGATACCAAAAGTGGCGATAAATGAAAAAAAATATTTTTGGTCACGACGGTCGAACGTTAGAAAATTTGAGATTTTCTTCGACGTAATAACGAGACGTTGCCTAGTCTTTTAATACTTTTTCTATCGCCACTGCACACGGGAATAATAATTAATATGTAAATGATTGTATTAAAGACTAAAATTACATATGTTGGATGAGATTGTAAACGAGATTGGCTACGTGTTTTTCAATGTCACGATATTAACGTAGACATCGTAAGTAGGTTTCGTTTCGTTGTGCAAACTCGTATACCTACGATACGTAAATCGATATTGTTAGTAAATGTCGGGGGACAGTATATAACGCGGTTAATGATTCTTGGCATAAACAATGTACTATTATTTTATATACATAGATATATATATATATATATATATACATAGATATATATATATATATATATATATATATATACATAGATATATATATATATATATATATATATATATATATATATATATATATATACATAACATACAAAGCTTGTGGATATATATATATATATATATAATGTGTCGAACGTATCGCGTGATGGTCGAATGTTTATTAATAAATTGTAAGTAGGAAGGAAGTCTCGTGTCGCGCAAAATGTTTTTCCGATCGATCGGATGAACTATTAGCAGGATGTGTATTGTTTAAAATAGAATTTAATTTACAATAAATCATCGTTGTACGTTGATATATAAGTTTTTACAATATATCTTTAATAATAATATTGTAATACACATGCATGTACGTTACATGTGTATTGTTTAAAATAAAATGTGTATTGTATTGTAATGTGTATTATTTAAAGTGGAATTTAATTTGCAATAAATCATCGGTACGTTGATATAAGTTTTTATACTATATTTTTCAATGATATTGTAATATACATGTAACGTACATACATACATACATACATACATACATATACATATATGTGTATATATATATATATATGTATATATATATATATATATATTACATGCATTACATACGTAATATTATGACTATAAGCCCGTTACATTTCTATCTATATATTCCTGGCGTTCATTCAATTGAAGTAGCATAATCCTGACGCGATGTTACGGTTCTCTCGTCGGTGAACGAAAAGTGCGAACGGGCACGAGTCTAGAGCGGGGAAAGCTGTGGGAACCGTGATTTCCGTCGAGAACTCGATTGCGATGTACCAGATTCTTTTGTACGGCGGATCCTTCAGAGGTTTTTCTATTATCTCCCATTTCCCGCTTTGTATATTTATCAACGTGACGAGCGAAGGTCCGTTTTTAATACATTTGAAAATATTTTATTTGTGATAAAATACGTAGGAACGGTTTGTGTCGTATTTCCAGATAAAAATCAGTCGGTATACGGGCATAAACCCGAAAATAAATTTTTTCTTTTTTTTTTCTTTTTTTGTCGGAAAGATTTAATATTTACAAGCACGTTTGCGCTTCCGGCGTTTGCGTTGACATCGTCTCGAACTCTCTACAATCGTGAAATCACTCTCTCGTTACTCGTCCACGTTCATTCTTATTCAAAGCTGTCTGGTGTCGCGGATAACACGTGTCAGAGCTGCAACATCTCGCGAAGCGAAGAATAGGATTGGCTGGATTGTCGACAGTGATTCTCAATCGACTTGAGAATTTGCTTTTCGTCTCTTCTCTCTCTCTCTCTCTCTCTCTCTCTCTCTCTCTCTCTCTCTTTCTGTCAGTCATCCACCGAACGTGCCCACGATGAGACGGACACAAGGTTATTTGTTCTCGTTCATTCTTATTCGACTCTACTTCGAGAGAGAGAGAGAGAGAGAGAGAGAGAGAGAGAGAGAGAGAGAGAGAGAGAGAGAGTGAGAGAGAGAGAGAGAGAGAGAGTGACTCACTTGCTGAACGTTGTTGCACGAGAGCGAGTTCGTGAAAGCAGTGCTTCTCAATCGATACCACGCCTCTAAACACCTTTTTATCATGCAATCTTCTTGGAATCGTTGTTTCCCGTTGAGAAATCGAAACGATAAGAATCGAAATTGTTATCTTCGATAAAAAAAATATGCTTCGTTTTCGGATTGAAATGCGTTCTCGTCGAAGGAGAATTCATTTCTCGTCTCGATTTATAAACGATCTTTCCTTTTCTTTTCTTTTTTTTTTTTTTTTTAGACAACGTTTCAAGACGATAGATAAATAGTTGTTGGAAAATTAGCGAGTTGTTTGAAAAAAGAAAGAAAAGAAACCATGGAAATAGGAAAAATTTCTTAAACATATAAAACTTTCACGTCATTTCGAGGAGAAGATTAAGATGAGAAATCTATAAAATATCTTATTAAACGAAATACCTACCGTGCTTGCCACCCACGCTTTTGTCTCCTCGCATTTAAAATGCATACGTCGACTTATTAGGCGTTTGAAAGTGGCGAGAAATTAACGTGACAGTATCGATCTCTCGTTTTTCCTACGGCCGAGATAGACTCTATTCTGACCAACAGAGGGGAAGATCGGACTCTACTCTCCGCCGTTTGATTTTTTCGTATCGCACGGCGACGCGCAAGGAAAACGGAATGGAGAGACGAACGAAAGAACGGGAAAGAAAGAAAGGTGAGAAGAAGGAAAGAAAGAGGCCGGTTCGTTCCACCTACTCGTAACTCGCATAAGAAAGAGAAAGAAAGAGAGAGAGAGAGGGAGGGAGGGAGGGAGCGCGAGAAGTGCCTTCGCCAAATAGGTCTGCTCACCTTGGACGACAAGTTGGCAGGACATCCAGAGAAAAGGCTGAAAGATGCTGCCCGTGTATATGCTCGAATACGTCCATACTTATACTGTGTATGCGGGAGAAGGAAAGAGAAAGAGAGAGAGAGAGAAAAGAGATAGATTCAAGATTTGCATCACAGGCCGTGCAGAAAAATCAACGATCGAGCTAAAAAGATCAAGAGAGGCCGGGGTTCTCACGTGAAACAGATGATCGGACATACCCGATAACGTTGTAATTAATTAATACGACTTCGATGCAGATTAATGCAGATCGAATGCAATCACCGATAGAGAAACGTAGTACGAATTTGTATCTACTTCTTTAACTTCACCGATCGTCAGAGATTTTACTTATTTTCCATTTACACTTTTTATTCGTACGTACGTGCAGGTAACTCTTATGTGCGATGTGTGTGTGTGTATGTGTGTGTATATATATATGTACGTCGGGAAAGGATTATGCAAAGCGTGGGCGGGTTCTTTTCGTCGTTTGCGTCAAACAAATTCGATCGGTCCGTTTTGTTGATAATCCGACACAATGAGAATATATAACTCGTCGTCGAGTAAGTTGCGTTAAGTTTAATATTTTGTCGAAAAGTAACGAAATAACAGCTTCATCTTGACGATGGTTCTTCATTAACTATTTTTCCATCAACCTTTTCTTTTTCTTTTACTTTTCTGTTTCCTTCGGATATTCTGCTAATCGATAACACGAATTGTACTTTTTTTTTCCTTTCTATTATTTTTTTTTTTTTTTTTTCGAATAAAATTTTTTCGGAGACGATCGAGTCGAGGTTATTCTTGAATCGAGATCAAAGTTTGAAATATTCTTTATTTCTTTTTTTTTTTTTTTTGTATAAATTCCTTCGTATGATTGGGTGCGTGTCGTAAGGTCGGACTTCGCGTCTCGAAGGTTGTTTCTTCGAGTCCGTCGCGCTCGATCTAACCTTGACACTTAGAGGAAGAATCGATCGGCGTAAGTCGACTTCGTGTTTTCGTTCGATTCGATTCCCTCAACTAACCTTTTACCTTTCTCTTGAAATTCTGCGTCACGTACGTACGTAGTTACTCGAGTTCGACAAGAAAACTCTGTTAAACTCGACACCTTCCTATGAGAACAACAACTTCCTTGCTAAAAGACGGACTTATCCGCGTGAAATGCAGATTGCCTTGTATTCGATTCGCGGGATCTTTTACCCTCCCCCCTCCCTCCCTCCCTCCTCCTCCTCCTCCCTTTCCTTCTGCCTCTTGCTTTTTCTTTCTTACTCAAGGCTGTGATCGAAGCAATGACAAAGTGCCTCCGTGTCCTCGAATCTGCGCGTAGAAACACCATGACTCCTCCCACGAGTTCCCATTCGTTCGTCAATATCTTTCGTTCGTTTGAAGAAATTGCCAAAAACGAAAAAAAAAAAAATAAGAAAAACAGAAAAAATAGAAAATTTTTCGCTGACAAGAAATACTTTGTGGAAGAGCATAGGGATTCTTTCGAGAAATCATTCTTATCGAATTGACGTGACTATTTGTAAGATGAAAGAATCCTTAGCGTGTTCATAACGTGTTCATTCTTGAAATTCCGAAAGCTTGGAAATTGTTACCTTCTTCTTGACCACCCAAGATGGTTGTATCACAGACGTTAATCAGACTCTTATATTTTCTTTTTCTCTACTAGAAAGAGAGAGAGAGATAGAGATAGAGTTGCGTCTTTAATTCGTCTGTCTACCTTAGGTCGCTCGATCAAGAGAAGACTGTCTGTAATTACCTACTTTGAAGAAATACATAGTTGTTGGTTGGTAAAAGATTTCTGAATCAAGGACAATCTCAACAGGCGAGACGAGACAACAAGATAGAAAGAGGAGAGAAAGAGAGAGAGAGAGAGAGAGAGAGAGAGAGAGAGAGAGAGAGAGAGAGAGAGAGAGAGAGAGAGAGAGAAGAGAGACCAAGTGCGGTTTGTTAAACGGAAGTGAGATAAATTGAGTGAGCTTCCGTTTATCTCCGTTAAATTTTATCGACGATACGATCCTTCCCTATTATTTCTACTCGTATTTCCGATAAAACCATTTGAAAAGAAAAAGAAACTGATCATTAATAATATTGATTCGCCAATTAAAAATTATCTTACGTTTTTCTTTTTCTTAATCTTATTTTATATCTTGTTTACTTGTACGTTCGACAAAATGGGACAAAACGAAAGCAAAAGATTAATAGATTCTAACAAAATATATTTTTCCTTCGAGCGTTTAAAACCGATCCTTTTCGAAGCGTGCCGTGAGTATACTGGCGAAAGGCAATATTTTTTATGACGTCCAGTCGGTTTTATGACTGTTTCACGTTTAATAGTTTTAAACACAGCCGCGCGAGTGCATAAATTCGCATTCAAAGGGAATAAAATTGTTTCGGCTTTCGTTCTGAGCATAGGGAAAGAGTAGAGAATGGTTTAGAAATTGAAATGGCTCGTCGATGGTGGGAGATAAAGAAAAGTTTTGTTAACGTTGCCTTTTTTCATACCCTGGCCCACCTACCTACCTCCCCTTCGCTTTGTTTTGTTTTAACGTAGCCATTAAACCGATGGAATTAAAAATAAACTATTAACCCATACGGGTAATCAAATTCGCGAGGAATTGTGTTCAATAAATGGCAAGATACACCTTAGTAATGTTATCCTTCTTGTTTTAAAAGTAGGGCGACAGATGATATATCTCTTCTTCTATTTCATTCCCTATCTCTCTCTCTCTCTCTCTCTCTCTCTCTCGACAATTTCTATCTATTTTTTTCTCTCGCACGTTACCCCTTGTGCCGAGCATTTCGAGTACCACTAATTCTCATTTCCTTTATCTCCTATAAATGTCGTTCTTTATACCGACTTTGGCGTTACAATTCCACGAGGGCAAAAGCGTTTCGGATTAGCTAAAGAAGCGCGACTACCCTTTGAACTCGAGTCGATGTCCCTCGAGGATGGCTACGACGCGCGTGATCCTCGAAAAGCAGCCGACAGGACTCTCTCTTTCTTTCTATCCCTCTCCTTCTCTCTCTCTCTCTCTCTTTCTCTCTTTCTCTCTCTCTCTTTCTCTCTTTCTCTTTCTCTTTCTCTGCTTGGTTTCGCTGCTCCATTCGCTCGAAAGCATGGTAACAAAAGACTCGAAATGTAGGCATCGTTCCAGGAATCGTTCAAGGAATCCTTCGTTTCTCCCTTGCTCCTAAAGGTACCTTGGCAAAAGCACGCGTACGAGTTCTCGAAATCGCATTTAATTCTTTGGGTGGGCTCGTCAATATTTAATAGAAATATTAGATTTTTAATCGAGTGGAGGTAATACAAATTCGAATTTTTTCAAAAATTTTAATCGTCTCGTCGACGCACGATCAACATTTCCTCCATGTTGCTTTCATCAAAATATCTACGGACGTAAATCTATTTGATAAAAAAAAAAAAAAAAAAGAAACAAAAACAAAAAGATTAAATCGTTTAGCTCGCAATAGCTTAAATATTTCTTTTATTTAGAGAGACGAAATTAATTTCTCGTGTGCGCGTTCAATACTTATCGTTTGTTCTTATCGATTAGTATTTGCTTCATTTTCTTACCTTTTCCTTATTTATTTTTAATTCTTATCTCGGTTTACGTCATCATCGACCTTTTCTCTTTGACCGTTCAAGTAGACCCAACAACAATCGCTCGGAATGAAAAGAATTCTTGATTTAGTTGGAGCCACTTTCTCTGGATTTTCGTGAGTATCTCAAATACAATAACGACTTATATTAAGCTTATCTTAGTTTAACCTCATCTTACATAGTCTTGCTTTGTTATTCCGAGAAAAATCTATTAAAAAACCTCTTGCATCTTTTATACAAAAGAGAGGGGGGGGAGGAGGATGCGATAGTAAAAGTATTCTCGCGTTAGGAAAAAGTTGCAAAGTAAATGTTGCAAAACATTTTCTTACAAGTACACGAAATAGGAAAATAATGTTAACAGCGAGATCCTGTAATCAGACTTTTTTTTCATTAAACAAAAAAAAAAAAAGAAAGAAAGAAAGGAAAAGAAATATGGTAAGGAAGGAGTATGGTGTAGTGTAGATATTTGAATAATTTTTATGAGAACTATTGGAACGAAAGCGAAAGACGATTTACATCATAGGGTACGTTTACATTTCGACAGAAGGCAACCAGGGTGTTACATTCCGAGAGAATGACGCATGCCGTTTGAACGCCCTAAGCGAGATCCCCTTTTGCTCAGACCAGAGGTTCCTTCATTTTATCTCCTTTCTCATCCTTTTCTTCGTACTTTCGTCGGATTACTACGGCAAATCGATTTTTTAACTGTATTATTTAATATCGAATTAAGGAATAGATCAACTTTGTTTCAAATTGAAGTCTTCCTCACTTTGCTATTCCTAGCTTGGTCGAAATCTTTCTTATTCGTTGGCGTTGTACGTGCTCGTACTATATATTGTAACATGTTATAATTAGCGGAGATCACGCTTGAAAACTCGAGTGATAATAAACGAATGGAGAAATGGTTTTATCATGAAACTTGGAATTTTCCTTAGTTCGATTTTAAATTATACGTGATTGTGAGGAATACTTTTTTTTCGGTCGCCCCCTCACCTCCCCCTCCCCCCTCCCTAATGGCATAAAGGTTTGATATTTTTGATAAGATGATGCCGGCAATAAAGGATTTCTTCCATTTTCAAAAGAAACTTATTTTCATCCTTCGTCGTTTTCCAAGTCAAATCCAATGGGATAGGTAGATCCCATTTTGTTTGTGCACCACACATGAACACGTGTGACTCGGTTCTCTGGACTCGCACGTAATGAGCGACACTTAAGTTACTGGTCACGTTCCAGTTAGATGGGCCGTACGCCAGCGAATACAGTATCTCTCCGGAAAAGTTCCTTTTCTCTCTTTCTATTCCCCCGTTCCTCTTCTTCCTTTTCCTCTGTCTCTTCGTTCTCTAGAATATACGAACTCGTTCCGTTAGACTTTACCGGTCTCTATGATATTTGTCAGCGCCAGGTGTCGTAAGAAATTTTTGGTTCTGCTTTCTCTTTGTCTATCTCTCTCTCTCTCTCTCTTTCTCTCTCTCTTTCTCTTTCTCTCTATCTCTATCCCTCTTTCTCTTTTCATGCAACCCTTCGTCGAAAAATTATCAGATATACAAATGTACGCAATAAACATACGTTTCTGAACGAGTCGATTGGGATGGATCTATAATACTTTTCTTTCATTTTCTCTCTTTCTTCGTCAAACTTTAATATCTTCTCGACGTTACTCAGCGTGATTTTTTTTTTTTTTTGGAGAATCGATCGTTAATATTTTTGTCTTTCTTTGTTTCTTTTTTCCTTAAAAAACTACACGAGATGATAAATATCAAGAGCAAAATGTTCAGGCATTCATTAAGAGAATTAGTTGTCGAATCGACTAGTGGGAATATATACAATGAATGTTTATTCACTGGAACATTAGAGGGTAATCGCACGAACCGATTTTCATTCTTCGCAGGAGAATCAAAGTAACTTATCGAATTCGCGCCGTCCAGCTTGAGTTCTTTGTCATGCTTGACAATGTTAAACCGGTAACAGAGAATCTAAGAAAGGAAGGAAGAGTATCGTCGGAATAATAATGCAATTGTCGTCTCGAATGCCGAATACGTTCCTCATTGGTTTCACATTAGTTACAGATATAGTCTCAGAGACCTTATACAACCTTGTTATAATTAATGATAAAACGATCGTTGATAAAACGCTTACGGTATTAGTAATCTGTTCTATTATTTTTAACGATTAAAGTTTATATTTTTTGTTTCTATCTTGAAGTTGACAGTAATAGTTGGCGGTCATTCTTAATTTGCTATCAAATCCAGCGAGAACTGTTATTCGAGATGACTTCGATATTGCCGATATTACCGTCTAACAGTATCCCAATGTAAAGTAATTACATTTCAGCGAATAGGAGAGGTTCCTTCTCTTACAAACGACAATAGAGAAACGAGTCTCTCCTTTCTTTTTTCGGGATTAGTAACATTAACGAAGGTTGCACAACGTATGGTCCGCATCGGTGAACGAGCTCTTTAAATGTATATGTGTTGTGTGTTGTGTATACATATACATACATATATATACACATATATATTATATATATATATATATATATATATATATATATACATACATACATACACACGTATGTACGCTACGTTCCTCTTTGCTTCTTATTGCGACTGCCACTTCGAGTGACTTTCTCCGTTCGACACAATAACCTATGGATTGTACGATGAACGTACGCGAAATTGGGTACGTAAAAGACTCGGTTACGTATCTCTTCTTTTTTTTCTCCTTTTCTTTTTTTTTTCGGTAATAAAATGACTTTCACGTTCCATCGAATTCATACATTTCCCCTATCGGTAAAGTTTAAGGTTCGTGATATATCTTCAAGAACAAATCACTTGAAACAATAAAACGATAACAAGTCCAAAGATTCCTATGATCGATGCATTCTTATACCAAGTGTAAACTCGTTCTTATAGAATGGACTATCATCATCCGGTTGGTCAAGCGTTTGCTCTGTTAACCGCTTTAGTAAAGATTTCTACGGGATGAATCGACATCCGCTCTTTATCTATTTCACCATCGACCTAATATGTAATACATTATTATACCTCATGAGTATTCTAATTCGCTTCTGGACATATACATACATACATACACACATACATACATACATACATACCTACCTACATACATACATACATACATACATACATACATACATACATACATACATACATACATACATACATACATGTGTGTATATATATATATATATACACACACACAAGCGCGTGGTTAGAATGGAATCAAAAGTTAGGAAGCAAATTTAGATCCTAAAGTGTATCGAGAGAAAAACATTGTTGGGACAAAATTCAGATACATCCACGGAGTAGGTCTAGAAGAAGGTGGTCCCTAGAGAGAGAGAGAGAGAGAGAGAGAGAGAGAGAGAGAGAGAGAGAAGGAGAGGGAGAGGGAGGGAGAGAGATAGTTCGTTCAGCCGGCGCCGAGATTCTTCGTGACTCGATGCTGTCCCAGTGCACAAAAGCCATTCGATCGCATGAGCCAGATGCCAGACTCGTAGGTGTCGTCGTCGTCGACGTCGACGACGACGGCGATGGGATGGCTTACCAATTGGTACAGACTCGCTGTGTGCGTGGAGAGATGCCTGCCGGAGAAGTCGGAAGTGGAGGAGGAGGGAAACGTGTGCGTGTACGCGGTGCATTTCACGCGATGCACACTTGCATTCGACTTTGGTGCACGCACTCTCTATCTATCTCTATCTTTCTCTCTCTCTCTCTCTCTCTCTCTCTCTCTCTCTCTCTCTCTCTCTCTCTCTCTCTCTCTCTCTCTCTCTCTCTCTCTCTCTCTCTCTCTTTTTCTCTTGCTCACTCTTGTGCGCACGAGCGCACTCTGCGCGAACTTTCCCCACTCTTTTGCCACCCCCTCCTTATTCCCTTTCATCTCTCTCTCTCTCTCTCTCTCTCTCTCTTTCTCTCTCTCTCTGCACTGCGCTCGCGCGTTCACTTTTGTGCGTGTACGTTGGAAGCAATGCCACCCGTCCGTCGAGCGCCGCGCTGTTGCCACCTCTTCGTCCCTCTTCTCCTCCTCTTATATACCTCCTCGCGCATTAGAGCTCCAGCTGAGTATTCCTCCAGGGGTTCTCAATAACATCCTCTTACCTCTCCTCTGTCTATATTACATCTCGACTCAAACGGGGAGGGACTTCTCTCTATATTACGCTTTTAAAAGGTTTTGCACGTTCAACGGAAGGTGCCGAGCGTTGAAGCGACACTGTCTTTCGAGGCCGATCACCGGGAGCTTTTACTAAAGCGTTACGCTCGAACTCGTCGTAGGGTATCGGGACAATACGTATAAACTTAGGGACGGTGGATACGAGAGCGTGTCAAATTTTTTTATTTATTTATTTATCTTTTTTTTTTTTTATTTTTTATTTTTTAATTTTTTTTTTAATTATTATTTTCTTCCTTTTTTTTTTTTAACAGCATCCACCGACAAGTTGGTTCGATTATCGTTTCTTGTCAAAGGGAGAGAGAGAGAGAGAGAGAGAGAGAGAGAGAGAGAGAGAGAATGAGAGAGAGAGAGAGAAGCAAGAAATTGTTTCGACATGTAGGGTTTGTCTTCACGTTTTCTTATCTTTGACCCTTAAGGTCGTATCGACACCAAGATCCGATCGATCCGATGTGTATACCGTGGCAACGAGTTTCGGTGGTGTTTCTCTCACCAAGAAACTTGTGTAATACTCGTTCGAATTGGAAACGATAACTCTACGTGTTCGTTCCACTATCGATAGCTACGTGTGTAGTATCTTCATGGTCGTACGTATGACGACGTTCCGAAAGCCATTCCTTCGAGATAGTTTCAAATTCTCCAACTTTGGTATGACTTATCGAAGTATCAGATTTATTCTTTTCTCTTTCTCTCTCTCTCTCTCTCTCTCTCTTTTCTTTCCTCAATCTTTTTTCTTTCTTTCCCCCCGTTTTTTCGTTTTCTTTTATTTTTATTATTAAATTTCGTCGGCGTCTGTAGAAAGGAAAAATATTATTTCCATCGATTTCGTTTAAGGATTTTTAAATTCTTCGAGCTTCGAAAAATTTCTCTTTCATTATTACGAAATACGTAATGGAAAACGAAAGAAGACGAGATAAGATTTGCAATTCGAAGTACTTCGAATGTATATATAGTTCTTTTTTTCTTTTTTTTTTTTCGACTCGAAGTTCTCGGTTAATGTCCACCATAGGGAATTATGCTTAAATTGTATAGAAAGGGTGGTTTACAACCATATGGCGGTTGTAGCGATGTTTCATGCTCAGGTAAAGTTTGGCCTGTTATGTATATGATTCACATGGTAGAAAGCACCGACTCGACCCCATAGGAACGTTCCGTTCATCGGTAAGGTAGTAAACGAGAAGGGTGGTCGAGGAGTGTTGTAGAATCGAGGCGTTTAGCACACGAGGGCTGCCAACAGTGACGCTCAAGCTAGAAAATTGATTCTCTCTCTCCCTCTCTCTCTCTCTCTCTCTCTCTCTCTCTCTCTCTCTTTGAAAATATTATGATTTGTACGGAATCCTTTTTTTTGTTTGTTCTTTTTTCGTCCTTTCTTCTTCTTTTTTTAATACATTTAAGATCTCATTTATATACTCTCCTCATTGTTTGTATAAAAATATATTCGAAGGAGACGTTCTTGTCTGTGAGGATTCGAGGATCAATTTTGATGATGAATTTGTTTGGTCAACTAGGCTCGTTCGCAAATGGACTTGACATGACCAGGTATATTTATTGATTCAATAATGGTAACGTCAAAGCGTGTCTATAGCTAGATAGTATGATGTAACCGTAGAGAACGGAGTAACGGGTCAAATCTACCGATGGATTTACTATGCTTGGACATTAGGACGTTACCGTGCGCGAGTTTGGGATTTGCGAACGAATCGTTTCGAGGCGTATGGAATATTTTCTTATTTTCTCTCTCTCTCTCTTTCTCTCTTCTAATTTATCGATCTTATTTATTTGTCTTTTGATACGTCGATTTGATGAATCATCGTCCGATACTTGCGTCAATTCCTCCTCTTTCTTTCAAAATATTTGTGATTATCCAAAGATTAAATTGAGAAAGTTACAAAGTACGGTTACTACATGGAGTATTCGTAAACAACGTATCTCTACTGAGTGGGCCAATCCTATCCTATGTAATATTAATTATCAATTAATCTTACCCGGGAATTTTTTCTCTTATTTAGTAGTACGTTTGTAATTTTAACGATCCTCGACGAAGAGAATTAGTTTAACAAAAAATCTCGAAAAGTAGTAATTAGTGATCGATTTTCAAAATTATCTAGTGAACTTTTGGCCCACTCTGTACGTATCTACACACACACACACACACACACACACACACACACACACACACACACACACACACACACACACACACACACACACACACACACACACACACACACACACACACACACACACACACACACACACACACACACACACACACACACACACACACACACACACACACACACACACACACACACACACACACACACACACATATATATCCCTTGCAATTTTAGCCAGGAACATTTGATCGTGCATCTACAAGAGTCAAAACGATCATCCGAATCGTAACATTTATGTTCAACTTGATTAAGTCATGAAGTAAAATTTTACGTGTTATTTCGCAAATGTCGCCGTATAGATCTTGGTAGAACGTTGAACGTATCGCTACGATATCGATGGTGTCAAAGGTCAATGACATTGGTTACACGGTCCAACTATTTAGTCAGACGATTGTACTTGAAAGGAACGCTTGTCTTTAATTCAATAATCATGGTCATCAATTCGGTAAACAGATAATCGATTAGAATTTATCTACGATCGAGTTGAGTGAGTAGATCTCTCGAATATCGGTGAGATCTACACGCATTAGAAATGTATTGGTCCGTGTTCTAAGAGTGCTTTTTACAAATTTACATCGATGGAATCAATAGTAATTCGAAAACGAAATCTTTTGCGATTAATCGTTACTACTTAATCATCGTATCGTGTGTGTGTGTATATATATATATATATATATATATATATATATATATATATATATATATATATATATATTACGTATAAAATGTAACTCAAAAAATACGAAAAAAAGGAAAGAAAAAAAAACAAAAGAATTTGTTAATGGAACAACAAAATCGCAAGTTCGAGTGCTGTTTACTGATTCGTTCGCGACCAAAATATTTTGGTGCATGCTATTTTCGGTACGTACGCGTCATTCGCAAACAATTAGCGTCGACGAGACTTACTCACGACGACAACACAAAGTGCCATTTTCTAAGGAACGTTATTCTTTCTTCGTTGTATCGGTATCGGTGTTGTTTCTCGAACGACTTACTTAGCACTCTCTCTCTCTCTCTCTCTCTCTCTCTTTCTCTTTCTTGCCTTAATTTCGCATAGTACTTTGAGAATCGATACAATATAAATTTGGATAATTAAGAGGTGAGCATTCACGGACATGTTTCTCTTCTTCTTTTTTTTTTTTTTTTAATCAGTTTTAACAAGGACACAATAGAATTATCTTCATTAATTAATTGAGGCTTATCAAGATTTCCTCTTTGTCATTCTTAAATCACTTAAGTAATTAATACATTTACGAGTATCATACAATATTATACTATGCTGGTGTAATATATTAAAGGAAAAACCTTGGACATACGTGATGATCGCTATCGAGTTTTGTTGCTAGTCCAATTTAATGGATTAGTGTAGCTTATCGTAATTACCGAGATTACCTTGTGACGAGGAAATATTAGCGGTGGGAGAATGAGGCCGATGACGGCTGGGGGGTGGTGGTGGTCGAAAAGTAGCGTAAGGGCCTTGAATTCGTGGAGGAGGAAGGCCAAGAAACGAGGATGGGCCGAAGTAGAGGGGCAAAGGGATGGAACGTCGGAATGGGTCGCTCGATACTGACCATCTCACACCTCTCTTTCTCTCTCTCTCTCTCTCTCTCTCTGTGTTCATTTTTTATTCTTTTTTCTCTTACCGTTTACATCCAGTCATTGTTGCAAAGTAAAAAAAATTTTACAATCGTAGTTTTTAATGTTTCAATTACGAATTTAATTAATCGAATCCTAATGTCTATTACGATTATAGCGATATATATATAGCGGTAATGTCAAATTGTAAAATAATATATATATATATATATATATATATATATATATATCTTCTTTCTTTTTTTTTCTTTTTTTTTTCTTATTTTTTTTCTTTTCTTTCATCAAAATGTCGCTTTGCAGTCGACGATTTGAACGTTAAATTATCATCGAAATGTTGTCGACTATATAGATAGAAATTCATCGTGTGTATTCCGTTACATCGATAATGATAAGTTGTTATCATTTCAACGGAATAACAGCGAGATACTTTCATCGATATCTCGTGAATTAGTTTAAAATAAATGAACGATAGGTATATTAAATGTTTCGTCAAAGATTAAGAATGAGAATATTGCCTAAATTTTACTAGAAGTATAGTATGTACGTAACATACGTACGTACGTACATACAATCGCACAATCATAATTCTATATATATAAATATATATATATATATATATATATATATAATTTCGTGGTTGTTTCATTATCGTTTATCGTAATCGTTATCGCGTCTGGATGCTTCAAGGTCTCGCCCTGGTTGCTAAGCATAATATATTTTATAATTGTGAAAATTCGTAGCTATGAGAAGTATATTATTTTTACGTTGCCACGGAAAGGAGGATAGGGAGAGAGACAGATAGAGAAGGAGAGAGAGAGAGAGAGAGAGAGAGAGAGAGAGAGAGAGAGAGAGAGAGAGAGAGAGAGAGAGAGAAATGCTCATTAATGTGAATTAAGACGACGAGGGATAATAATGCGATTCCTCGCGTTCTGCGATCGGGCAGACGATATCTATGTAAAGTTTTCAAGATCGTTGACCGTGCAAAAGATAACGAAGTTGAACGACGATAAACGCGGTGGTAAATAAAAATTTTAATGAGCCTCTCACGTACCATTTCTTTCAAATTTATTCCTTTTTGGATATTTAAAAGATATATATATATATATATATATATATATATATATATATATATATATATATATATATATATATGTATATATATGAAAAAAATCAAATGGAATTTTTATACGATATAAATTGACATATTATAATTTTAATATTTATCGATGATATTTTTTGTCATGTTTTCCCTATTATACTTAACCTTTTATTTTATTACCAATTGTTGTCATAATATAAATATTATGAAATAAATCGTTCGAACTGTTCTTTTTTTTTTTTATAAATGAAACAAAACAGTTCTATCATGCAAACAGGATTCGATCAGGATTTTATATCCAGAATTTTAATCCTGATAAATTCGAGAGTAATACGGGAGTCGGAATTAGGAGGAACGAGTAATATCATCGGGATGATGTCGTGTTTGTCGAGTCGAGAAAACTGGTTGAGAACCATCGAAGAGCAGGAGGCAGCTGAGCGGACAAAGAGCGAACGGTTATTGCAGGACGACAGTGCAGACACGAGAGGCGGTACACACCGGTGGGTTCCCTCTCTCTCTTTCTCTCTCTTTCTCTCTCTCTCTCTCTTTCTCACTCTATCTCTCTCTCTCTCTCTCTTTCCCCTTTCTCATTCACTCGCAGTCATCTACCTCCTCTCTCTCTCTATCTCTCTCTCTCTCGTCTTACCACATCGACTATATTCCTGTACGTGGCCAAACCTATTCCTTGCACCAAAACCTATAAGCTACCTGTACTTACACTTCCTGTCGGTCGCCAACGATACCTCTCTCTCTCTCTCTCTCTCTCTCTCTCTCTCTCTCTCTCTCTCTGTCAAATCCATCGACTCAAAGAGAACCACTATATCTGGGTATCTTTGACTCTCTTTGGATTTCTCGAGACCTGTCGGATTCGCAATGTTCTCTTTTCAATAGGTCAGAACATCAAACGGTTACACATTTAACAAGGCATTTAATTGTTATTTGTTAATGTAGCAATTAAATTTCGTATAATATCAATATGTTAATAATAATAATACTAATAATACTACTACTAATAATAATAATAATTATAATAACAATAATTACCGTCGCATCTTAATTAAATAAGTTTTATTGAAATTTGAATTTGTAAAGGATATTACGAGTGACGATAGAGTCGAATATGTAAATATTTATGTATAGTCGGAGAGAATCTCTTTCTCTCTCTCTTTCTCTCTCTCGACGAGTATTGAAAACGTACTTCGAAATAAACAGATGCCACGTTCGCGAACTCGGTTTTACGGTAAAGCGAAGGTACTTCAGCTTTAACCTTGCTTCCAAAGGAATCAAAAGAGAGAGATAGACAGAGAGAGAGAGAGAGAGAGAGAGAGAGAGAGAGAGAGCAGGGCAGTTGTTCGTTCCTCGGGTAGAAAGTAACCGAGTAACCTGCGAATTGTGTAATGCGAGTACTCGCGTTGATATGACGCGGATAGTGAGTAGTCGGCTCGTCGTGAGCTATTATAAAGCGAAAACTGGTCGATCACTAAGCCTCTATTCTCATATATTTTAATCCGAATTATTTCCACGGTGATCGAAATATCACGATGATGATTCGTCGTTATTATTATTTTCTTGTTATTATCTTTGGACATTGGCAATAATAATTCACGATGTTTTGGAGTTAAACGATTAAACGAAACGGCATGGGCTATGTAAAAATGCTTGAAATGATTTCAATTCATAAAGGAAGGACCCACCACGCCCCGGTCCGCCCCCTCCTACCCCTCATTGTCCCCGTCCCACCCGCTCATTTCGTCTTTTCATCGTGATTTACGAAATATTCCTCCTACCAACATGGTGAAAGTGTTTATATATTCGTCGTTTATATATACGAAAGATACAGAACAGAGGCGTCAATTTCTCTGGTAGTTCATGAACGCTAGCGGGGTCAGTTTCGAGTCACGTGTTATCGCGAGTGTAACATCGGTTCGTTCGAGTTCTCTCTCTCTCTCTCTCTCTCTCTCTCTCTCTCTGCTTTCTCATACATACATAAGTAATACGACGTTTCGAGCTCGACTTATTTCGTTCTATTTCTTTTGTTCCACATTTAATAGTGCCGTACAAGAAATCTCAATGCTCGCGAGCGTAATTTTTATTTTCAAATACATAATAAATAAACGATGTACGTCGCAAACTTATACTTATTTTTAAAACGATCGAAAGTTCTTCACCTCGTTTTTTCCTTTTCTTAATTTTTTTTTTTTATTTTCTTGTTTTTCTTTTTTCTTTTAATTTTTTTTCTTCCCAAAGACTGTTTCATCTTTCTAGCTCGTCTGTTCAACGTTAGCTTCAACGGTAAACTCGCTGTCAGGAATTGTAAACCGTGATATTCTTTATCCATTTTTCTTCTCTCCTCCTTCTTCTTCTTCTTCTTTTGCTTCTTTTTTTTTTTTTTTTTCTTTTATTTCGTCGTTTCGTTCTCTTTCTTGACAATTACATATCCTCCACTTCGCTTTCTATTCTTTTCTTTGAAAGGAAAAAAAGGGCGTTCGAGGTCCGGGTCGTCGAGACGACTAATTCAAGGTAGCGGTCAATGAAGACAGAGGTAGCCTTGAAGTGGACTGAAATTAGGTGTCTGCCGATATATATCTCTCCTTCTTCTTCTTCTTTCAACCGTAGTAGCGTCTTCAGGAGCATTCCTTCTTTCTCGTCCATCCACTTCGTCCATGCCTATTTTTTTACGTCCCCATAATCGTCCTTTACGCGCACGAGACTCGCTCTCTCTCTTTCTCTCTCTTTCTTCCTCTTTCCTCGCATTCCTTTCTGCTCTCTCTCTCTCTCTCTCTCTCTCACTCACGGACGTCGGAGTACCGTCCGAGGAGAGGCGAGTAGCAATGTGGAACGAGAATGTTTTCTATATCTATACCATACTCCGGGCTAACCATGCAAACGCCTCGAGCCACGGCTCTCTCGGGTCATACTTGCGAGTAGAGAGATAGTGCACGGCATCGCCCGATGAGAACGCTTACTTACTTACTTACTTACTTACTTTCTTAGTTATCAAATATGGGAGATGCACCAAACCACGAAATCCCTGTTCGATTTCCATCGTATATCATCAAAACGTGAAGTACCCTATCGCGTTAATTTCGATACTTGCAAATTGGATTAGCTGAGAGAAAATTATTGGACTCTCTTATCCAACTACGAACGTATTTTTCTTCCTCGTTCTTATTCGCTAATTGTGAAATTTAATCGGATTTCTCAAATGTAAACATCATCTTTCAGTAGAATATGTATAACAATACAACGCGTCTTTCTTAAAGAAGAATTTCTTAACATTGTAAAATCGTTGTCGTTGTTGTCGTTGTTGTCGTTGTCGTCGTCGTCGTTGTCCTCGTCGCTTATTTATTACGTCGTAAAATCTGTAACTAGCAAGTCGTGAATAATGATTCGTTTTTCGCAGAGAGAGAGAGAGAGAGAGAGAGAGAGAGAGAGAGAGAGAGAGAGCGAGCGAGTGAGAGAACGTTCTTTGAGAGGTCATTTTACGGCTTTTAGAGAGCAATGTCTATGGGTGCTCCGAAAACGAGCCAAGCTTGAAAGGTCGACTACGATCTGTTGTTAAATTCTCTAAGATTATTTTATCTTTCTTTTTTATTAATAATTGTATATCATGGAAAAAAAAAAAATATGCACGATGCTTTTAAATATCCTCGCGAACTTTTTCCCTTTGAAAAATTTATATCCTTTCTTTTCCATTTTAGCGTCTCGGTCGGATGATTATGAGAAACTTGCATAAGTCGTAAAAAAAAAAAAAAAAAGAAAAATAAGAAGAAGAAAATAAAAAATTACTTTCCGTACAGCTTTCATGTTCCTTGTAATGTTGACGGGCAAGTATCTGTGCGTGATATATGATGTAAAATCAGTTATAAACGAGACAATGGTTTCAATTATTTCAAAATGTATTTATCACGAATAAAATTTCTTTCAAGTCTCTCTCTCTTTCTCCCTCTCTCTCTCTCTCTCTCTCTCTCTCTCATGATTGTTGACACTTAACTACATAGATGCATATGTACATATTTATGTCAATTGGGATTAAGTCGTATCGCTATCTATCGCGGTAGTACAAATTTTTACTTTTCGAAAGTTTTCGAAGATAAGAATAATAAGGATGGAAAGAAAGAGATGGATAGATAAGTAGATAGATAGATAGAGAGAGAGAGAGAGAGAGAGAGAGAGAGAGAGAGAGAGAGAGAGAGATTACGCGTATTTTTCGTTACTCGCATAACGTTTTCGCGCGCATCCGTGACGATGATTGAATGCTTCCGTTCACGCTGGCAAAGCCGATGTCGGTGCTTGGCGTCGCACCGATCGGCTTGTCGAGTCTCGACAAGAAAAGAGAGACGTATCGATCGACACGAAGCAGCATGCCCTCGTGAGCGAAGAACCCAGAGCTCTCTATAGTTTACGAAATTCAATTATTTACAGACGACGAGAGGCGAGTTCGAAATCTCCATTATCAAGGCATACCCATTACAGTGCTCTTCGTTAATGCCATTTTGTCGTCTCAAAGTGAGAACGAACGACGCAATCCGAACGTCGCTTTAAGTAAATACTTGTTTTTTTTTTTATATTTCTTTTTTTTTTTTTTTTTTTACTTTTTCGTCTCATTAAATCCAACCTATCGTTCTATCTCTATCGTTTTGCTGTTATCCAATTATTATTTTTATTTCTTCTTATTTATTTATTTATTTTTTTTAACTTGGAAGACACGTCGACATGAAAGATCGGACAAAAGTTTTGGCCAACATAACGATCACATTTAGATTTATATTTATTACTTCGAAAGATCTAGATACAATTAGTGATATTACGAAAAAGAAAGATTTTTTTTGTTTTAGCTTCGAATTAGAGACGATAAAAAAAAAAAGAAAAATAAAAAAGACAGAAAATGTCCATTAATTTTGATTAGCTCGGTCCCAGTCTAGAGGAATTGCGATTATAACTTATCCGATTCCGTATATCCAAGAATAA
This sequence comes from Dolichovespula saxonica, assembly GCA_911387935.1. NCBI lineage: Eukaryota > Metazoa > Arthropoda > Insecta > Hymenoptera > Vespidae > Dolichovespula > Dolichovespula saxonica. Next base: position 4,156,136 of record OU426996.1, on the reverse strand, counting down.
TATAATCCAACATAAAGGAAATTAATATAAGTCGACCTTTGTTTATAAAACTTTGTCGACCTTTTTATTATAGAATTTTTTTTTATTATAAATATTATATTATTTTTGTTATTATAAAATTGGATTCGCGATTAGAGAAGAATATCCAATGAAACGAAGCTCTTGTGACCTGGGGAGGGCAGGAAGGAGGGCTTCTGAAGAGCCGAAATGTTGCTACTTTCTAATGACCCCGCGTATATTAGAAGGAAAGATTTCGATCGGATTTTCGTTAATTTTAAACCACGCGAATAGGCACGCGCTTTCGATCATTCAACTGTGCTACATTTAAAGATCGCTAATGAACTAACGTTCGTAATTAATGTAATTAACGTAACAGTTTCGTTGGAATTACTAATTCGAGTGGATGAAGTTTAAAGTAAATCTTTAAAAGGCGTATTAGAAAGGCACGAGCGTTTTAATCATCTTATTAATTGTCAAAAGCAATTAACGACTAATTGACAATGCTCAATTGTATTTGTAAATAATCATCACCAGACTCCGGATATTTATGCAAATGCATATTTTTATAGAAAACAGGTAGAGCAATAGGACCTGGATAGAAACATGTTTTATGATTATAGAATTCATATGATTCATTACATAACATATATACATATATATATATATATATATATATATATATATATATATATATAAAACATAAAAAAAAAATGATTTCTCTGTAACGATAAAAACGAAATTGGTACTTACGCGATAGATAATTGAAAAACGGGTTAACAAACTGCAAAGTAATTTTTGATTGTAAAACACGCGTATCTTGGGCGTTAGGAGGAAGATAAAGAAAAAAAAAAAAAAAAGAAAGAAAGAAAGAGCGAGAGAGAAAGAGAGAAGTTGATCGTCGCGATCGTCGCGGTGACGTCGGATTCACGGCGTACGAACGACATTACGGCATTAATTAGTCGATCGGAGCGAAGACAACTGGTCGGCAAGGTCGCCGGTTGCTTGTCGCGCTCCGACTCTGTATTTGTATCTGTATATCTGTATATCTATATCTGTCTCTGTCTGTCTCTCTGGACCCTCTTTGCTGGTATCAGAGGGGGTGGTGGAGGCAGTGGCGGCGAAGGCAGCCAGTGGCGGAGGCAGTCGCTGACGCACGGCCGACGTGCGCGAGAGGAATAGTACGCGAGTCTCTTTCGGGATACTAATCGCACCACAAACATGGTTTGTCCTCGGCGATGCTCAACTCGAGGCTCCCGTTGACCCATTTTCCGTAAGGAAAGAGAGAGTGACTGATAATGGGATGGAGAGTGGCAAGATAGTTTTGGTCGCGATTAAAATTCGTTTTGCGTATCGTTCGTTCTTCTTCTTCTTTTTTTTTTTTCTCTCTTTCCCTCTTCCTTCCTTTATCTTCGATCTCGTTGAAAAGATTTTCGAAATTTGTCCTCCCCTTTCCCCTCCCCCTCTCTACACACCACTCACCTCTGATCGATCCTATTTCTTTACGCGACATTTACGGAGTATCTGTCCAAAAATTCGCAAAGTTAGCGTTATAATCGAAAAGTTCGCGTGGTACTTCGAGAGAGAAAAAAGAAAAAATTAAGAGAGAGAGAGAGAGAGAGAGAGAGAGAGAGAGAAGAAAAAGAGATAGAAATAGAAAAGAAATATTACAAGGTGTGGTTATCTCGCTAGACCCACGTACCTACGTAAATAGAGATTCGAAACTGACATTTTCTACTCTGCTAAGTGTGTAACAGGTAATTAGCTCTTACACAGAGCGCTCGAGAATATAGTTAGACGAACGTACAGAGGGACAGGAGGGGGTAGGAGGAGTTAGGGGTACAGTGAGCTGGAAAGAGATAGAATAAGAAAAGGTAGGAGCTGGACGGGGGCGGGAGGGAGCACTATTAAGAGAATTACACGTTGGCAGGTACATGGTATCCTATGGTAAGCAAAGAGCTTGCGCCTCCCAATGGCCAGTGCCGTACGCCCGTAACGCGAAACTAGTATTCTTCTTCCTATTCAAAAACTCTGTTGCAAAGGGCTACCTTCGAACACTATACTTCTCTCTCTCCCTCTCTCTCTCTCGTTTGTGAACGTAAAGAGCAGGATTTGAAAATTACGCTTAAGGAACACGCTGGACAATAATTGCTCGCTTATACGCACTCATGGCCGGACAAATTATCGCGTTTGACTCTGAATAAGATTAAAAAGAGAGAGAGAGAGAGAGAGAGTGGAAGAGGGAATGAGAAAGAGAAAGAAACGTCGAGCGAAGGAGAAACATTTTATTTTCTTTTTCTTTTTCTTTTTTCTTCTCTCTCTCTTTTTTTTTCCCTTCATTCTTTCCCATTTTCTCGCACGAAAAGCCGTACTCGAGGAACTGAACGCGTTTATTGGCCGACAATGTTCCTTTTTACGAACGATGGACGGCAGCGCTCTTTCAAAATATCCGGTCTTATCGTTAGAATTTATGCATACCGCCGATGCTTTATCGCTCGTCGAAAGAGATATAAGCGAGTTTATTTTGAGCATAGCGCGAGCCACGCGTCTCCCTTCCGACGAAGAGGACTGATAGCTTTTCTTGCGTCTTCTTCCTCGTTACGCTCTCGTTGAATCTCTCTTGTTTTTCTTTCTTTCCTTTTTCTTTCGTTTTATTTTCTTTCCCCTTTTAATCGAAAAGAAAACACGAATTACTTTGATTTTTGATCGATTTGCGTCATTTGAAGCGTTGAAAGGAAAAGAAAAGGAAAAAAAAAAAATCCGTAATCTTTTGATGTGTTCACGATACGTATCCCTTATAATTTCTACGAGTTCTTTGTTAAACCACAATAGCATTAATTATTTAACACACATATATATATATAAAAAAAACAAGACAAAATAAAAAAGATTATTTCTCAAGAATGATTTGGATTATTTCAATAAACGAATACGTCTTTCGAAATTTTTATTCCGTCGTATGAGTAAGAGGATTCTTTTGGATCTACGGTAACATTTAATAATTATCGAATAATCCTTGAATTTAACAACAATAGGAGATTGTTCCTATTCATTTTATCGATGTTGGTTGTGTACGTGCCGAGATATTTTCGCGCTTTCTAAAAGAACAGCTGCGCGAGAACAGGGACCGAGGGTGTGACTCAAAGCAAAAGGGGGATGCCTCTCGACGAACGTAGAGAGTCCCTGGAAAGATTTAAAACCGTTCCGTAACGTTGTGTATCATCTTCACTGGCTCATTCGTTTTTTTCTTTGCTCTGGTCATTCTAATCTTCGTTAACTTCATGAAGTATTAAACTTTATTCATTCTTTTATATATATATATATATATATATATATATATATATATATATATATATATATATCCTTTCTAATTGATTGATCATTAATCTTTTAGGTCAGGTTGGCTCTCTCGGCATCTCATTTCAATCGCGTTACAGTAAACTCTTAACCCTGTTGTGAACATGAGAAAGAAAGGGAAGGGAAAATTTTTTTCTTTTTTCTTTTTGTTTTTACCATACATCGAGCGACCCATATTGATTCTATGTCAGTTAAATATTCGATTTAAAATTATTAAGCCGTGAATGTGAAATATTGGGTAAAAAGTTAAATAACATTTCAATATGATTTATTAAGAATGAAATATCGAAGATGGATGGGCGCGTTAAAGATCGAAATCGTAAATGAATCGAAGATTATAATGATCATGAAAGTAGGGCGATGGGCAATTTAGTTGGATAGAAAAATATCGGGAATATTTTCTTCGATGGAAGAGTTGAACGAGACACGGAAGCTGTTTAGAAAGTTCAAGTCCTTCTCGGTCTCTCTTTTCGGGCTCTTCCTGTTTAGGGGATCTTGATGGTGGGGTGCGTTAGATGAAATGTAAGGGGAATAGGCCCATCTCTCGTTGAAGGGACGAAAGTAACAACCATCGAATAGAACGAGAGAGAAAGATAGGAAACAGCTGTGCAGGTTTTGTCGGTGGATATCGGAGACGAGTCTCTGCGTATATACAGGAGACCCATACGGATAGGATGCGCGTAATACCGTGCCGGGCTATGCACCCTTCGTGCTCAGGGGTACTCAACCTTCTTCCTTCATTCTTTCTTTCCTTACATTCAACGTAATCGATAGATTATAGCTTACCGTCTAAATAAAATATTTCGCTTATTTTTACCATTACCAACTACTATATCCAAATTAAACCTTCACAACGAACCTGAGGAATCCATTATCCAATAAGAGGATAGATAACAAATGGCGATTCGATGTTAAAAAAAAAAAAAAAAATCATTTCGCTTCGTTATAATTTTTATTCGCACAACTGTTATAACCGGGTATCTAAGTATCCAGTACACATTTATAGATTCAAACATTTTCTTTCCACGTCAATACCATTCTCTTATAAGTAAGTACAACGAATGAACGATCATACCTTTAGATTTAATTCTTTCGAAATACTCGGGTTAAGTATAAATACGTTCGTTTCTTAAGAATATTAAAAAAAAAAAAAAATGGACGCCCGATCTCTATTTCTTTGATTGGGTGTGGCCGATAAACTAGGATATTACGTAGCTTGGGATCCTTTCGATCCTCTCTCTCTTTCTCTCTTTCTGAGTGGCATTAACCTTGTCTATCGACGATGCCGATCGTAGTGGCAGTAGCTACGGATATCTGCGTGGATACGCGTTAACAGGTACCACCGCGGCAATCACCGCAATAATGGCTGAAGTTTCTTGTGCGACCGTTAGGTATGGAAGGTTGGTAGAAATACCTAGAGTCTATAGGTATGTGCGGTGTACGCCATAGGAAAGGTACGGAGTAAAGGCGCGGATAGATCTGCCGTTGTCAGCATAGTTCATTGCTTTCGCCGGAGGAGAATTCTACCTTCGAAGCCAGAAGAGAGGAGTGCCCGCAGGTTGTTGATCCTTTCTTCTTCTTCTTCTTCTTCTTCTTCTTCTTCTCCCTCTTCTTCTTCTCCTCCTTCTTCTTCTTCTTCTTCTACGTCTTCTTTCTCTTTCTCCTCGTTCTTCTCCTGGACTACACCCCACCCCACCCCCTTCAACAGCCTTCTATATAATCCACACGCGGTGCAGCGTACCTTTACAAGATTATTACTCACGGATGACAGGTAAAAGGCGCGTGATCGCGCATGCACCAACAGTAGGTGTGGTAATCTTCCGATCGAGCATGCTGGTTCTGGATTGGAGACGTATTTGTTGTTCGCCCTCTATACACCAGCCTGACACATAGCACGATTTAACCCTTATTATTCTTCGTATCGTCAAAGATCCTCGATGTTCGATCGGTATTAACAAATTAAATGCAATCATTGGAATTGACATTAACGTTATTATAGTCCACGTAGTTAAATGGTTTCATTATTATTCTGTTGTCGTGATCGGGAAACGATTATTTTTAGATTTTTAATTGAGCATGGGAAAATTAAACGTCGTGATAAGAATTATCGATCATTATCGATTACGTCCATGTGTGTTTTTACTATGGTAATGTTTGCACATATGTTCGTATATACTATGTGCATATTACGTGCAAGTCTATTAAGGCATCTACCGGATGCACTTCGACATCGCAGGTCGCAATACGTCGTCTGCGACTGAAAGAGAGAAAGGAGGTGTGCAGGGGGCGTAATCTGGACGTCCAAAGAGAAGGAGAGATAGAGATAAAGAAAGAAAGAGAGAGAGAGAGAGAGAGAGAGATGCATGAGTTCGACGAGTTCGTCGCACAGACTTCTCTCTCGATCTACTTCAATTAACTTTATTAATACTTCCGCTTTCGCGACATAATTCTACTTACTTCGCTCTCATTAATTCTGCAACGAATAATATCTCCTATTGGATCTTTTTCAAAAGATCTCACTAAGAATCGCGAATATTTGTGCTTTGTAAAATTTCATAAGAATAATTTTGAATAATTTTGAATATGACAAAAGGTATATTACAAGATAGGATACATAGATAATATAAATATGTACGTGGGTATAGAAACATTACATATTTATTTTACATTCGAGATATAATGGAACGATCGTCGTGAACGTGACGGGAAAATAATAAAGGATTCACAGGTAAGAAAATTGCAATCTCGAAATAGGATCGTATCGGGATGAAAAACGCGTGCTGTCGCGAAGGGAGATTCGCGAGAGGGTGGATACGCCGCACGGAAGAAGGTGGACCCCTTAAGCTCGAGTTTCTTCTTGTCCTTCGTGGAATCCGCCGGAGAATATGGGAATCGAGGGACGTTGGAAAGGGTGAGAGTAGGGAGTAATAGAGGTGGAAACTGAAAAAAAAAAAAAAAATAAGAGTAAGGAGGAGGGAGACGGAGTCGAGGTGCTGTAGAATGGACGGTAATTGCGCGTTGCACTCGGTCGTTCTATATGAGCGATCTCGAATGATTTAATGAATATGGCGGTCGGTATTCCCGTCGTCGTCGTCGTCGTCGTCGTCGTAGTCGTCGTAGTCGTAGTCGTCTTCGTCGGGTCAAAACTCGATGCGTTCTTTCGTTCGTTCGGTCGAATCGGCGCGGCGTCTCAGCTTCGCGAAGACATATTATCGTCCCCTGCGTTCCCTCGTCCCCCCTGTCCGATTCCCCCTACCCATATACCCCTCCCCCTATCCCTCTTTCCTTTCCTTTCGTCCTTCTTCTCTCGTAAAGCTAATGGTACGAACCGGTCATTGAGGACCAGTCGATAAATACCTCGAGACTGCGTAAATCCACTTTGTCCCGCGTGTCTCGCACGCCAGGATGCGAGCCTGTGCACCACTGAATTATGCCCTCGTACGTCGACGAGAAAGAGAAAAAGAGGGAGGGAGGGAGGGACGGAGGGAGAGAGAAGAGTCCTGCGACGAAGAGTCTCTTTTCTTCTCTTCGATCGTGCAAAGTACCTTCCATGCGAATGCTAACTTCGAAGAAAAGAGTAAAGAAAGGAAAGAAACGTCGCAGATTATACGTTCCTTTTATTGTGTCGTTTGTGCACGCTTTTTTGTCTCAATACGTTCGAAATTAAAAAAACGAGACCTTTGAGGCTAACTCTTCGCACGACATTTCATTTTGTATTATTATTATTATTATTATTATTATTATTATTATTATTAATTTATTTATTTATTTTGTTTTTGTTTTTTTCTTTTCCTTTTGTTTCTTTACAATAAAATTGATCGCGTTTAATTCGACCAACATTTCCATTTCTCGATTTACTTGTTTTTCATAATACGCAATCCATTCCTCAAACGTTTCCAACGACGTGGATGTTGTTCCATCTCAATGCAAAACGCATAATCTTATATAGTAGTCAGACTCGAGTTAAGAAAGTTTGTGCTTTCGCAACGTTCCACGCGCTGGACGAATGCCACTGGCGGTATAATATATCGATAATGCATGAATCACAACGATCATCACGAGGTTTCTATCGCGCTCGATAGAGAGAATTTAAAAATATATACATATTATATTTGCATAATATGATAAGAAGGTTACGTGGTCTTTCGAAGTGAAACAGACTTTACGTTGTTCTAAGATAATCTATCGATCTCGAGTATCGGATTTATCGATTCGAGTCGATTTTCATTGATTTGGTTTCCTTTATAATTTCTTTTTTTTTTTTTTTTTTTTTTTTAGTAAAAGATCGTTACTTTCACTCTGGCGATGGATTCGTTGATAATATCAGTAATGTAGATCGATAGACGTTTAAATCTTTATCATATGTTTATTATTATTTAATCATTTTTTACCTGTTCGTTAGAGCAATCATTTTAAAGATGGATAAAAACGTAGTTACAATAAGAATGACAGATATAGGAACGCGTAACAATACGAACGTTCAGCGGGGTCGTTATCTAATTGATGAATAACTGCGTGTCTCATACGACATAGGAGATCCAGCTTGAGCCTCCCGATATAAGCTGTTGCAAACGCAAAAGAACATATTACGATAATGTTCGGACACAAACAATAGGGGACAAAGGAAAGTTACAGAGCGCAAACACCAGTCGTAAAATTTTATCTTCCGATCGTTACCAGCTTACAGTACATTTACATCGTATTAAACGCGCGAATGTATTAAAAGTATAAATATTATTTTAATTTCTCATTAATGGGAAGAACGAAGAAGGCCGCGGGTGTCTCGTAGTCGGAGAGATAAGGAAACGTCGGTCTGTGGGAAATAGAAAGTATGCGTGCAGATATAAATACCTACATACATGAATCCATACATACGTACGTATGTAGGCGAATAGATGAAAATTCACGGATGAAATATGTGGAAGTTTTATAGCGAAATATGGGAAAAGAAGATTGGGGTGGGTGGGAGGAGGGGAGATCGAGGCGAACGGGAGAAAAAATCGAAAGCGTCGAGATATTTCGTAATTATCGTTCGTCCTTATCCCTTATTCATGGCGTTCATTTAAATTTGTACGTTCGACGATCGACCAGTCGACATAGATTTTTCTCGAGATCGAAGTAAAAACTCCAGAAGGGGGTAACATAAGTGGATGCAGGTAAAACATCGCCTATCGGAACGGTCAGTTCGAAGAAGAGTCGTTGAAGAAAGAAAGACAGAAAGAAAGAAAAGGAAAAAAGAATGAGAGAGAGAGAGAGGCCATCGCAAGGCAAGAATAATGAGATAATGATAATCCGTGGTAAGGCGAGTAGTAAGCGCGGCAACGCGACTGCCGGCCCGTGCTTGCCCCTTTCGCTCCAACTATTTCGTTTCTTCTTACCTTCCCCCAACCTCTTTCGTCTCCTCCTCCTCCTCCTTCTCCTCTTGCGCTGTGATTTTCTCCCACCATGACGATTTAACAGAGCGCTATTGCCTCCCACTCTTCGGCATGGTCAGCACGATGCCTCGCGTGCGCGCGCGCGGAAGAGTGAGAGAGAGAGAGTGTGTGTGTGGTGTGTGTGAGAAAGAGAGAGAGAGAGAGAGAGAGAGAGAGTGAGAGAGAGAGAGAGAGAGAGTGAGAGAGAGAGAGAGAGAGAGAGAGAGAGAGTCAACCTGTTTTCATCCCTACCACTTTTCCTCCTATCCCTCAGACCCCTTCTTCTTCCTTTTACTTCTCCTCCAACTCCTACTCTACAGCAGAGCTCTGTTCGCGCATGCGTACGTCAGGGCGTGCGTGCGTTCGACGACGACGCTCGTGTGCGCGCTGCTGCGCGCGCGTTCCTGTAATAATAATAAGAAGAGAGCGACTCTATGAGGAACCAACGGCCTCCGACCCGTTCACCCTATGCTAGGTGGAGCCGGTCTGATATTGTACCCTCAGTGGTTCTCATCGCGTAACGTTCGAGATATTTAATTTCATATACGACCAATTGAATTTATCGGTCAATTTTCCTGATTTAGGCCGACGCATTTATCGATATTATTACGATATGAGACTACTTATATTTTTTTATTTTTTTTTTTCATATCCTTTGCGTCTATTCACTTTCGAGAACTCCGCCGAGCGTAACTCCTTTACGATTTTCTCGATGTAACATCGAGACAACGCCTTTGATCACGGATTTCGATCAGATCTCATTAGATATTTACTCAGATTTAGGAAGAAAAGAAGGGGGGGGGGTGGTCCATCGTACGCGATTGTTGTTAAGAGATATCGTATAAAGGAGCGTTCACACCGGTAGACCGAATAAAAATATCCTCGATTTACACGATTGACACGGATAGGTTCGTGTAAATATGCGATATCGCGTTTCCAAGGAATGTTCCTACTTTGAATAAATTTCTATATTCATGAGGGATGAGAACCGCTGCGGGTGTGACCGTGAACGAAGAGGCAGGAAAGCAAGAGAGCGTTGTGGGGCAGTATCTCTGTCCTCGCCCTCTGCCTTCTCCCGTGCCCTCCCTGCTGCGATTTCTCCTTTCCCGCCCCCACCGTGTTACTCACTCTTCCCCTTCCCTCCCTCCTTCTCTCTCTCTCTCTCTCTCTCTCTCTCTCTCTCTCTCTCTTTCGTTCGCTCATTCGGCACGAAACGAAGTGGACACTCGGCGAAGCCGAGCCGAGCGGTAGGAATAGTGGGGGTGTTGAGGCACGAAAGGGGAAGTTGGCGGTACGCCGATAGTAAAGCTCCAGAGGGATGGGGAGGGGAGAGAGTGCGGAGGTTCGTTTAGGCTTTACGTGCCTCCGAAGAAGAACGGAACGGAACGGAACTTGGCGGTGGGGGTGGGTAGGTCACTCTGGAGATCGCCGAGAGATGACACCACCGCGCCCACACGATCCACCGTGCCGCGCCCGCAGGTGTAATGTACCGACGCTCGTGCGCACTAATACATGCATACCCGGTACATATGCGCACACGCACACGCGTACATATACGAATACATACTTACGTACATGCATACGTAGATACATACATACATATATACATGCATAGAGATAGATAGGCAGACAAACAGACACACATATATACACTGCGAAAAAAGAGAGAAGGCAGCCACAGCCACAGCCACAGCCACAGCCACGCTTGCGATGCGTGTGCCAACCGTTGCCGCCTTCCGTCTTGCCCTTCTCTCCTCCCCGACGATCTTCTCGAGTCTCTTTCCTCTTCCCACCCCTCCCTTCGACCCTCCTTCCCTCCCATCCTCTCAACCTTTTCCCTTCCCTTTTACCCTTCTCATCTCATACTCCTCCTAGTCACGACTCGGCACTCGAGTCGGTCGCGCGCGCGTTCGTGCGCGCGCGCCCCACCCCACTCTATTGGCCGTCGGCCCGCCGGAGATCCTGCGGCCTCGTGTTTGCTCTAGGAATACGAATACGACTACGATTACGCGGCAGCGGCTTGCCGTCACTGGCTGCATGCCGGCAACGTCGCAAATCCTCTCCTTCCCTCTTCCCCCTCCCTCTATCGGTCTTCCTCCCCACTACTGTCCCTTTGCTTTCCCTCCCTCCCTCTCTTCCTCCCTCCTTTCCATTATCCCCCTCCTATCCTCCCTCTCTCGCTCTTTTCCTACTCCTCCCCCTTTCTTCCTTCCTTCCTTTGCTATCCGTCCATTCGTCCGTCTCCGTCTCGTGCTGTAAGATAGCTGCGCGTTAGCCAACGTGCAATACCGTCGTTCCATTGCGAGGTATCGTAACGCGCGAATAAGAACCGATACCGAGCCGCACGCTTCCCCTTCCCCGTCCCCCTGTCCCCTCCCCCTTCCCTATCCACCATCGTCCCACTCTGATTTTGTTTTCTTTTATCCTTTTCTTTGCCTCGGTACTCGCACTTTCCTCGCGATTTCTCTTATTTTCTAGTTGTACCGATTAGTATCTTTTACTTGTCGTCATAGCTCGTAATATCCTTGGGTCCATCGAGATCAAGCTATATGTAGGTACACTTAAGTTCCTTGGCATCCCGTTTTCTTATTCCCCGTGATATCAGATACCCGGAATTTATTAGGGAAGATTTTCTTTATCTCATAGCGTACTTCTTTTACCGTCGGTGTTAATAACATGGTTCGCTGGGTAGTCGACGTTAACTCGTAGGTATCAACCAAGGTGACTTTGCCGTTACAACGCGTTTATACATTTATGTGTAATATAAATATATATATATATATATATATATATATATATATATATATATATATATATATTGTACATACCTATCAATTTGCACGGTAAACATTTGAGAGATAAAAAAAAAGTTGTTCCTTTATCGAAACAAATGGTTGTCCATTTCGAGATTAACGTTCGGAGTGTTTATTGGATTTATTTGCATTTCTTTGCCTCCTCTTCCTCCTCTTCCTACTCCTCCTGCTCCTCACCATCCCAATTTTATCGTCACTGAAGGTTTAATATCGCGAAGTTCAATTCCGATGCGCTTATCAACCGGTATTTATTCAGCCTCCGAAACGCCGATAATCCTCTGACACTCGTAACATGTAAATTTTCAATAACGTCGCGCAAAATCAATTAGCTATATATAAAAACGTCGAGTAGTCCGTTGCGAATTCGTAACGTGGTTTCTTGCGAAGTAAATCTCGCGAATCATCTTGCGTTCTCCCCGTTTTACGTTCTAATGGATCGTGCGATCGTTAACTTTGTGGTGCTTCTTACACGCCTATCCAACCGCGATCGGTACTCAATCGTTTTGAATCGATGAAAAAGATCGATACTTTTCTACCGAGTCACCTCGTACGATAATATGGAGTTATGCATCAGATAGATACTTTTGATCGATGTTTTCTCAGGTATTAGGAGCCGATCTAAGCTCTAAGAAAAGTATGTTGTTGTCATTTGCATAGATTAGCACGATTAAATGCTAAGTAACATGTAAATTAAGTCTGATATATATATATATACATATATATATTTATGATTAACAAGTGGTACTGTAAGTATATACCATACATATATATAAGAGTAAATATCTATATTTCTCTTCGAATCTACAATAGATCGTAAACAACTACGTATTTTCGATTCGTGATTATGATTTGATAATTAATATCGTGTTAATCAATATTTCTTCGAAAATCATATACGACGCAGCAGCCAAATTCACGAGCCCTTTCGAAATTTTCCACGTACGATGACTACGTTTGACGTGTCATTTCCGAAGCGAGAGGGTGGATAGGATACGAAGGAAATTCTCATGGCGGATTTCCAATATCGGAGACCGGGTGGCAGCCCCATTGCCGGCACATCCTATCGGCCATTACGAGACTCGCGGTATTCGGTCCATGGGCTCGATATTACGCCTTGTACCGCGTTAGCATAAACAAACATCGGATCGAGAAAGGTAGCTACGCGTATATGAACCTGCTCCTGTATCTATCTACGTTCTCCAAACGTTACGAGATGAGAGTCGATCTTCCATTTCGATAATGAAAGAGACAATAATGCCCTTGGTCGACATCGTTTTCAAAATCTTGTCTTTTTGTTTATAAGTAAATATCAACCGTAGTTTTATTAAAATGGAAATAGTTTCAATTACCATAATCTAATCTAAGATCGAATGGATAAAAAATATGAAAAAAGATATACATATGTACACACACACACACACACACACACACACACGTCAAAGTAATCACGAATAGAATTCTCGATGGTATCGGTTAATTACAAAGGTCATTGATCGGTAGAATGGAAATAATGAAGAATTTCGATAGGTCTCATATAGATGCGAAAGGTATTAAAAATATAAAATGACAGTATTCGTAAGTATATAAACCGCCAGTTGCACTGTTACATATCTATGTGTATACAAAGATACGTTTTTATATGTTGAATATGAGTTTGTATACATATAAATATATAAACACACATACACACACACACACACACACGCACGCACGCACGCACGCACGCACGTACGCACGCACACACGCATATACGCATATCATAGCTATATACGTACAACTGGTCGAAATTAAACCGGATTTCACGGGGGATTAAATGGTATTTGACGAGCTATACGAGGATGTGTGACGGGGCTCCCTCTGTTTTGAATTTGGGCGTGAACGTGACAGTTGGTTTATACGATTTTCGGATTGATGGGCTCACCGCGCGAAATACCAGGAAATTACGAAAATAATTATTATCCGCGAGGTGGTATACTGGCGTAGTGGCGTAGAGCTCGCGAGGCTGTTTCGATCGCGGATATTAACCGAGCGTAGAATTATTGGCTCGTACATATTCGCGATGCTTTTTCGAGTGGTCGCGAGGGATGCGTCGATGAGGAAGAACGGGACGGAGGGAGGAGGGAATAGGAATTTGCGCTCGTGCGTTTCCGCGAGTAACATTTTTTTCAAAGAATACAAAGGCGACGTGTACCATTCGATGATATAAATAGTTAGTTGAACGCGGTGTCATGCGATTTGACCTTTCAATGTTGTACGGGATTCGATGCGGTCTCTACGACCTCTACGGGAGTCGATGCGGTGTCTCTATGAGAGATCAATGTCGATTTGACTCGATGTGCTTAATGGATTTTAAAGGATCCCAGAACAATTCTCGACGAGACAACTTCTTATAGTTTCTCAAACGTTTCTATCAGAGAAAATATCGGTAGATCGTATGATTAGTCTAATAACGAACATTTTAGCGTTAAGTGTTTTTATATGATGAAAATGAGATAGTAACGAGCAATTTTCTATAACAACCCTACGGTCTTTATTATTTTGACGTGAGAACGTTTAATCGCGTTTACGTTGAACACCGAAGCTGATCAAGGGATTTCATTAATAGCCTCGCGGTCGTATAGACCCAACTTCCATTCGCGTGCTCATCGACGAAGATTCACGGATGTATCGAATAGAGAGGAGCGGCATATTGCATCGGTGGTGATGGCGATGGCTATGGCGATGGCGACGGTGTATCGTCAGTGAATCGTTGCTGAAGCGATATCCGCGTGGCCGATTCCGGACGATCTCTCCGCCGCCGCCGCCAGCGTAAGCGATGCATCAGCCTCGGCTGACCAATCCCAATAATTTACGATTATCGATCGAGCGGCCGGTGTTCAAATTTGCTAATTACGCAATAATTATACGGCCTACATTAGATGGCAGAGTCTAGCGTACAGTGCGCCAGCGGTAGTAGCGGTGATGGTGGTGGTGGTGGTGGTGCCGATGGTGGTGGCGGCGTTGCAAGCATCCGGGGAAACTATCGACCGAGCTAATGCGGAATCATCAACGCTCGAAGCGGGCCAATAGCAAGGCGACCTAGGCGTGTCAATAGTTCATAGCCCCTTTCCCGGCCTGGGAATATATTGACCCAACTGTTCTCGACCTCCAGTAGTCGAACGAATGGAGCCGATGTGACTATAGTTTCCCGAGCATCGAGTTCTGTTACGAAAAAGACAGAGAGAGAGAGAGAAAGAGAGAGAGAGAGAGAGAGAGAGAGAGAGATAGAGAGAGAGAAATAGAGAGAGAGAGAGAGAGAGAGAGAGAGAGAGAGTACGAGGGGGTAGGAGGAGTATCATAGGAAGCGAGTGAGCGAAAGAGTAAGATGGAGAACTAGCAGTGAGTAAAGCTAGAGTAGCGTCGACGTACTTGGTACTCGGTGCAATGGACCACGTCGAGAGCTTGCTGGAAACGAATCTTGGTCTAAGATACATTATGTACACTACTAGTCTGAAGCGTTAATAACTTCGTTATAACATTAGGGCTTCTCATAGGGTATCTCTGAAATATCCTTGCGAACCGTTTAGTCAGAGAAGATCGTTCGATCGTCCGACGGTTCGTCCACGATTCGATCGTTTCTTCAAAATTTTTATTAATCGATTGCGTCTTTAAAAGATAGAAAAAAAAAAGAAACAGAAAAAATAATAAAAGGAATTTAATAGAAGAAAAGACATTCGAGAAGTTGCCGCAAGAACGTCACTTTCGCATAACAGTCAAAGTGTTGAAAACGGCAACGGTTCTTAAGGCATACAACTATAACAGTATGTCCTGTAACTGTCATAGTCGTGAATCTTCTATTTTAACATAGGTATTCGTTTCTGTTTCAGGTAAGTTCAAAGTTAACGGTACTGATCGCTACCTCCCATCTTGTTGGACGATTGTCGTGAGTATATGTAAGTACGTATGCCTATTCCGTAGAAAGAGAGAGAGAGAAAGAGAGAGAGAGAGAAAGAGAGAGAGAGAGAGAGAGAGAGAGCAAGAATATTTTCTTGCAGGACGTTACGTCTCTTCGTAACTTGATAAATCCAAGACACGGAAATCTCTACGATTGAATCTTCACTTCTTAGTTCAATTTAATCAGACTCGTTATAAAGAATATAGTTAAGAGGCACAAAATTTGGTTGAGATAACAAAAAAAAAAAAAAAAAAGAAAAAAAAGGAAAAAGAAAAAAGTTATGGAATATATTATAAACAAATTGCCGAGCCAAAGGGAAATTACATTCCCCTTTACTCCCTTTTTTAATCTCAGTGGATTTACGAAATGCGGGAAGCGTTGAGCTAGCGCAGCACGTAGTCGCATAAATTGGCTCTCCTCGGTGAGAGAGAAGAATCGCATAGGTTTCTCGGTGGTCGACGCCGTCCCGTGAAATAGGCCTCGTCCGTCTCTTTCCGTTTTCTTTGCGACGGACTCTCGTCGTCTTCGTTGTTGCTCGAGGAAGAAAAGGAGGTGGGGGAGGGAAGGAAGAGGTGGAGGGCGGGACGAAGAAGAGGTGAACTAACAGGATCGCAACAAGTGACCGACCACCGCGCCCTCCTTTCATTATTTCCTTCCCCTCTTCTTCGATCTTCCCGCGCCGATCGTTTCCTCCCTCGTCTGATCTTTCTCCTCCTTCTCTACCTATCGATCGTTTAACTCTGTTGTTAGACTTACTCTCAAACCTTTCCTTTTTCTTCTTCTTCTTCTTTTCTGTATTTTTTTCTTTTTCTTTTCTTTTCTTTTTTTGTATACTTCCTTTCTTTTTTTATTATTTACTTAAGATTCAATAATTTATTGTCGAAGGGCCAGCAAGTTTTATTGGATTCGTGGCGATTCTAGATAACGATCCTGCTACCTCGCCTTTGTTAGTTCTATGATAACGCGATAAAAAAGAATGTAAGAGACGTAAAACCTTTTTCATATTTATAATCAATCATGATATACCGCGCTTGTCACACCGGCTGTTGAACAATTACGTAAAGAGATTTCTCTTGTTTTCGAATAAAAAAAAAAAAAAAGAAACAAACAAACAAACAAAACGAAATAAAAAGAAAAAAGCAAGTAAAATGAAAGAGATAAAATACGTAGGAGGAAAGCAAAGAAGGTGAATTGCACGAATCGCGATCATTTTCGAGAAACTACTATTAACTCGAATGAAATACTACGGGGGATTTAATTATAAAATCTTCGTTTGATTCCTCCGATCGTTAAGTTGAATTTTTCGAGAACGAAGTAAAGAAAATAGGGATCGATGACTCGTAATATCACGTTGCAATATCGCAATAAACGAATTTCGTAAGGCAAAGTGAGAGGTAAAACGATAAAACGATGGCGCGCGGTTTCGATGGTTCGGCTACCAAAAGAATTTCGTAGAAATTCGAACGGTCGTTTCGCTCTTGTGTGCCGTCGTCGTCGAAAAATTGGGCAACTTTTGGTAGGAGACTGATCGATCGTTGGTACGATCGGTACGCAGAATATAACGACGATTTGGTACTACGCGGCGTCGGCAGCAGCGAGCCGTTGCGTAACGGTGTCACGTAATAACAACGATTCGACCTTCTCCTGTAGTTCGTAACCACCCACCTTCTACTCCCCCCCCCTCTCTCTCTTTCTCCCTCTTTTCCTCCTTCTCTCTCTCTCTCTCTCTCTCTCTCTCTCTCTCTCTCTCTTTCTCTTTCTCTTTTCCTTACTCTTGTTCGATCCTTTTTCTTGCCTTGCACCTCGAAGCACCGCTGCTAGGTATGGTTACGTTCTAGAAATCCAAAACGTTTTTTCTCGAAACTGTCCAAGTGCCTGTCGATGTAAATTCACCCTTTTTTGAAACTAGATAGCTGATGAGAGAAAGAGAGAGAGAGAGAGAGAGGGAGAGAGAGAGATAAAGGATGATGAGAATTTTATTTTTTCTCATTTCTGATTAATATTCTTCTTTTCTCTTTTCTCAAGGTCTTCTTTTAGATTCTTTCAAGTAACACATCTTAATTTAATTTCATATATATATATATATATATATATATATATATATATATATATATATATATATATATATATCGTATAAGTCAGGTTGCGTAGGACCTTATTAGAAACAAGTTGGAAAATTTCATTGAAACGCACGAATCTTGTGGAGAAAAAGGAGAAAAGGAAAAAAAAAATTTCATTCTGAAGGATAAATGCACCGTTACTCTTATGCCGTTAGAAACGTGTATTCTCATCGAATCATTTGCATTGTACTTTGTCGCGTTCGAACGCTTACCGTAATGTTTTCTCCTTACGCAATTATCTTTTGTGATGGAACTTATCTAGCGAGAAACTTACGCGTCGAACGTTCGCGCGATTTTACAAGCTTTCGTAAAACGAACGAGCAAGTTGTTCCGACAGCAAAACTATTTCGAAGAGTACGGGAGAAGAGAGTGCAACTCTCTTGAGTGGATTTTTACGAGAATCTATTAATCTTTATGAGATTCGTTTTCACAGTTTTTAAAGATATAAAATAGAGAAAACGATGAGAATATATATATATATATATATATATATATATATACACGCACGCGCGCGCGCGCGTGCGTCCGAAATGATTAGTTTTATTCGTCGATCATCGAAAATTCTCAGACCGTGATACTTCTCAATATTTTTTTTTTTTATGTCTATATTATTATGTAATAATTTAACTGAAGAGTCAATAGGAAATTACTTGAGTGTCTAGTAGGGTGCTTTTGACGTTATCTTGATATAGTTATCTCTCGTTTTCATTCTTATTTCGAAACTCGATTATATAATTTATTCGTTAAATTGAAAACATTATATCACGTTTACTCTTATGATTTCGCTCGTAAATAATTGCAAATTGTATGAGGCAATAACGATTTAATATTCTGAAAAGATAGAACATTAAAGTACAATTAAAATATCTTTATAAAAATTTCTGATCCGTACGACGTTATATATGCACACGCGCGCGCGCGCGCGCGCGCACACACACACACACACACACATATGTTTATTTATTTATTCAATAATAAGTAGATATTTCGTCATACAAACATTTTATTTCATTTATTGCAAATATTGATTGATCGATCCATCAATTATAAAATTGATTAATTTGACGGATTTGAAGAATTAATTGATACTGCATTCAATGATATTAAATCATCGAAGACTATACAGCGTTCGTTTACGTTCGTATCATCCCCGTCCTTGGTACCTGTCTCACAGCAGCGTCATCGTCGTCTTCGATCGTAGTCGAAGTCGAGAAATGCCTGAAGGTTTTTGCTTAGGACAGTACTCCGACCTTCCCTTCTCTCCAGCGGCAGCGCGTAACAACGCGATAAGTATAGCGACCGAGTCGAGTACCGTCCTGCAAGATAGGCTTGGTAGGATACCTCCCAACTAAATCCGCCTGAACTATGTACAGTGAAAAGCAATAATAACGTCTAGTTGTACTTAACAATTTTTCGAATATTCTTTTCCCCTTTATATGTATATATATATATATATATTTTTTTTTTCTTTGTTCAATAGATCTCTCTTTTTTCTTAAATAAAAATTTAATAAAAGTCAGTATCACTTCGTACGTTTACTTATAATTGTAATATTTAAATGTATATGTGCTAGAGAATAAGATTATATATACATTTTATTTGGGTTTGTGCGCGCGCGCGCGATGTAATATTTTAATCAGAGATATCGACCACCGAGAAAATTCGTTATAATTAGATAGCATCTAATTAAATATGCATAATTCTTTTTTTTCTTTTTCCCTTTTTCTTTTTTTCCCTCTAGGAAATATATATATATATATATATATATATATATATATATATATATATATATATATATATACATAATCAGGAAATCTCTGGAAAAATCTAAGAGGTATTCCCCGTATGCACTATTATTGCTTCTCACTGTACGTCGGGGAAAGGATACATGGAAAGATAGCGGTAGGCTCCCTCCCTCTTTCTCCCCCCCTCTCTCTCTCACTAGGCTCGCATCCTTTCATCTCTTTCTTCGCATCTGCATTCTCCTCGTTTCTCTACTCCCATCTCTCCTCCCTTCCACTTTCGTCGTTGGGAGAAGCCACGGACGGGGTTTATAGACGACAAGCCGATGTTGTTCGGTGCAGGTGAGAGAGAACGTTAGAAAGAGAGAGAGGGAGAGATAGAGAGAGAGAGAGAGAGAGAGAGAGAGAGATAAAAAAAAGATAGAAAAAGTTAGATCACGAGTTGGGTGGGGTTGAAACGCGAAGAGACCTTTGGTGGGGGGAGGGTGGGGGTAACCGAGAGAAGCACAGAGAGGGCTACGGTGTCGCCGTGTGAAGGGGAAAAAAGGGGGTAGGGATACGGCGGTAGGGAGAAGGATAAGCGAGAATGTGTAAATGCGTGCGCAATACCGCCGAAGGGTGGTACGCGTTTTTACGCGCGCGCGAGCTCTCACGAGCGTGGATTTCGCGCGAGTGAGTCAGCTTCCTGCATCGCGAGTCGCCTTCTTCCGTGCATATTGATATTTTTCAATGTGGCTATGCATGTATGTTGATAGTACGTACGTATAAGCGAGTTATATGAACTAACTGATCGGAACTAGGACGGAAATATTCTTTCAAGGAGAACTACAGTGTGTTTTCTCTCTCTCTATCTTTATCTCTCTCTCATTCTCTCTCTTTCCTACTTTTTTCTTTTATATTTTTGTCGTATAGAACGTATCGATCGTTTAAACAATTGTTTAAAATCGATTTAAAATCTCGATGGAACTGTCATGAGATAATATTAACGATTTATTTTGATATTACTTACGTTCGTTGTTTAATTTTAATTGAGCTTTTTCCATCTTTAAATCGATGTGTTAATTAGTTGTTAGATAATTACGAGTCACAAAAGATGGTATATACACATAGTATAAACGTAGTATGATATATGTAATATATACGGCTATAAATATAGTGCGCGTTAGAACGTTAGAAGTTATTCATAAGTTGAAACACATTTTTTTACTTATAATCATCGCGATGTTAGCTAGTTGAGTTATAAAGGGAAGAGAGAGAGAGAGAGAGAGAGAGAGAGAGAGAGAGAGAGAGAGAGAGAGAGAGAGAGAGAGAATGACGCGTGTCGCGTAACTTCGTCGCTCTCTACGTACGTAAGCGAAAACGCGTTAACTCGCCAAATCTTATCTTAATCGGCGAAAAATATTCTCACAGAATCGACGTGTTTTATCTGATCCCTAAGCCGTAAATAAATCGAGTAGTTGGCTCACTACCAATAATCTACGTGTAATCTTAGCTCATAACATTTGGGAAAGCGTTTTCACATCGCGTTCATCATTATCATCATCATCATCATCGTCGTCGTCGTCGTCGTCGTCGTTATTTGATAAATGATTTAATGATACGAAAAAATCAAAGTTAATTTCCGTTTGGTCAAGTGTAATTAATTGGTATCGCTAAAAAAATTTATCTATTGATATTTATTGATTTATATGATTTCCTTTTTTTTTTTTTCATAATTTATCCATTGATCGACAAATTTCTGAACGTGCACACATATACATGGCTTGTAAGAATGTGAGTTACTTCCGTCGTAAATCTTACTTTTTAAAATGCTAAGATGATCTGTGTCATAGGTTAATGGGCGTGGACATTGCGGAACTCTATCGTAGTGGGGAAAAAAAAAAAAAATTTGGAAGGTAGCAACGATACACGTCGTATTTCCGCGTTCCGTAACGCGGAGTTAATTGTCGCAAAGAATAGAGGCTTAATTATAGTATGCCAGCCGGTTATTGGGTGCGTGCCCAATAACGTTGTTTCGCCACGTTACCGGGCCAATGGTGCATATTTACGGCTTGCCTATTTTACAAAATGCCACTAGCATGCATGCAACGCTCGAAGCCGAAGTCACACGCACTCACGCCCGTATTATCATCGCGTATTAACGTTTAACGATCGCCTAACGAAACTACAAGCGTTTTTCGATATTTATTATTCGCGATTAATTAAAATTCGAGTTTTATCACCGTGAAGGTATCATTGTGTTTTTTCTTTTTTTTTTTTTTTTTATTTTTTTTTTACATACCCAGTAAGTGGGTTACAAAATTTCGATAAATCCATTGTAGTATATTACGGAAATAATCGTATAGATATAAAAGTTAATTACATTTTTTTTTTTTTTTTGATTTTTACGTATACAGCAACACGGATGTAAAATCGTGAAGTTTCGCGAACAAATAATCCTGTGGATAACTTTTTTTTTTCCCCTCGTCAATTCCTCTTTTGTAAAAGTGAACATTTAATTAATCGATGAAATGAATTAATCTGGACGAAATAGGAAGAACTTTTATTTTTTGTTTCCTTTCTTTTTTCTTTTTTTATCTATATATTTTCTGGCCATCGAGTACATCCTTCTGCAATATTTATACTTCTCTTTCTATCTCTCATTTTATGTAACTACAAACGGAATACATATGTACCTACGTTTGCTGTTCTTATCTCTCGAACTGACAAAAAGAGAAACCTCGAAGCAATAGGCTCGATAGAAAGGGAAGTAGAGAAAGGTAGATACTTACATACATAGACAGGTTGGAGATGGAAAAAAGGAAGAGATAGAAATGCCGGTCCAACCCAACGGGTACCGTTCGTCGAAGGCTTCCAAGAGAGCCACAACAATTTTATTTTCTTGTAGCAATGAGCGAACAGTCGCATCACGAAGGACATTTCCTTCTAGGTACGTACGTACACGTATGTACAAATGTACGTCAACCTACGTACTCTGAGGAAATCCCACGAGAAATCGTACAAC
>OU426996.1:4016255-4126255 GCA_911387935.1 Dolichovespula saxonica | reverse complement strand
CTACAATTTTAATAATAATCGAGGCGAGTTGTCCTCCCGTTTCGAGGCCATTACGATCATAATTTTCTTGTGACATCTTTTCTTAAATCAACTCGTTATACAATCATTGGCAATCATGGTAATTGCATATGTAATTGCTTTTCGTATCTTTGAATATATATATATATATATATATATATATATATATATATATTTTTTTTTTTTAATATAAATTAAGCATATTCTCTTCGGCTTTTGTACGAAATTCGCTCTTTCACCTTAAGACGTATTGCAATTTATCTAATTGATAATATCACATCTTTCAATGTATATAACTTATGCAAATCTACATGTACATCAGGATCACATGTAGATTACATTTACATCAAAAGGATTCTTATTTACATCGATCGGTAATTGTGTCGATATAATGTATGAAAGATATAATAAGTATAGATCTAATCAATCGTGATAAGGGTAATTGTGGGGTAAATATGGGTAATACTGTTGATTACTTCATAGAAACACGTTTTTCCTGAATCAAAAGATATGAACTATAATTTCTCATTCAAGAAATCAACGATATATGAATATCATACTTTGATATTGTAATCCGACGTTTATATTTTCTTCGTGAATAGTCTGATAGATGAAGAATAGCAAAGAATTGATTAAAATTTATAGAAAATAAACAGGATTCTATATATATGAAATATATATATATATATATATATATATATATATATATATATATATATATAAATTTCATTTATTTCATCGTAAAAATTTTGTCTTTGTAATGGATTTTGTTTCATTGAAAATTCATTGCAGATTTAAGGTTAATTAAAATGAAAAAGAAAAACAAAGAAAAGAAAAGAATAGAAAGGAGTAGAAAAGAATGGAATATTTCATTCGTTAAAAGGTATCGATATTTAGAAACAATAATAGAATAGAAGCAAAACAAATATTTTCGTTGGAACAAAAGCTGTCACTATCCTAGAAAGTCATTCTAGAAATTCATTCATCCATAAGCAGAGCCGAAGTCGAACAGATTTCGAATAAAAGGTAGAAAGACAACGACGTATGACGTTGGAATACTCGTCGTGAAACGCGTCGTAGTTTACTTCTTTTTTCCTTCTCTTTTTTTTCCTTTTCGACGATGTCCTGGCGCGAACACGCGTTCGACGTCGACGATAAGGGATCGATATGTGCCCTAGACACCAGCAGTCCCCTCCTCGTCTCCTACTCGACTAAAAACTGCGCAGCCGCCATATCATCATATCGCGCTGCCTTCAAAAATGATCGTCTCATTGAACCGTATAAAATTCCTTTTACCGTTGTTTACTCCCGAACGACACGACGTTGAAATAAAGTTTAAAACTAGAGCAAAGAGAAATCGATAAAACCGAATGATCATCTTTCGTATATTACTTTTTGTTTTTTTCTTTTTACCCTTAAGGAATGAAAAATTAATCATTTCTAATGAGAGGATCTTTGTGTATTCGTTTTTTCTTGAATACAAAAAAGTATGTTCATGTGGACGTAAAGAAAAAAGAAAAAAAAAAGAGAAGAAAAGATAGGTGCAACTGCACCTTGCAGTTATGTCGCGTTTTAGAAAGAAAAAAAAAAAAGTGCAAGCTGTTGACATACAAAGTTACATATATGTATTTAATAGCAAGTTGCAGGATCGAAATTAACCGTTCGATTCATCCGGCAGATTATCATTCTCTCGCTCAATTACAACTTACCGTCGTACTTTGCGTAACGCACGTGGGTCGATAATAAATCTAATCTAATGAGACGTAAACACGTGTTGTTGCGTGATGCTGAAAACAATGGAACAGGTCGATGCCTGTTCAATGATCAGAAGCATTAGATGCATTAAAAGCATCAATTTTATTGTACATTTTAATCTATGCGTTATCTGTTAAGTATTTTAATATCTTCATTATCGATCGTTCTCGTTTCTTCGACGGGAAGAATTGTACTTCAATCGCATTTTTTGATCGTTTTCTTTTTCTTTTTTTGTTAGGCTCGATCGATTCAAACAAATATCGTAAACGATTATAATCGATTTATCATCTTAGTAATTGATTGATCCAAAAAAAAAAATCGTATTGAATGTGAGTTAGGGACATAATTGTGCGAAAAACAATTTGTTAGAAAGAAGGAAAAGGGCAAGAGAGAGAGAGAGAGAGAGAGAGAGAGAGGGGTGGAAGAAAGAAAGAAAGAGAGAAATCTATCTGTCTGTCGAGTTTGGTAACATAATCGCTTAATCGATGTTAAAATAAGTGGGTAGAGAGGTAAAGGAGGATAGGCAAACGAGGAAGCTGACGAAACTCATGGAAATGAGAGACCTACCTATTTTACGTTGCGAACAATACCATCTCTGCCGCGTCTCTTCGTTCTTCTTAATTGTCTGACCCAAAATCCCAATCGACATTTTCTCTTTTTCATTATTTTTTGTTCTTTCTTTTCTTTTTTTTTTTTTTTCTTACTTCCTTTTTCATTTCTTTTTTATGTGTGTTTTTTTTTTTGAGGGGAGTAGAGCGGTGGTGGTTTTTTTCGACATCATTATACAACGTATTGTATACTGATACGTCATGATTTCAGAAAATGCTATGCTGAAAAATATAGAGAAAATATGTATGATAGGATGTTGGAGAAAAAGAGAGAGAAGAAAAAGAAAATCAGCAAAAATCCTCACAAAATGTATTCTTTATTTAAATACAAAATATAAAAAATTTAAACACAAATATAAAAAATATAAAGATATTAAATATATATATATAATATACCCTTTATTTCATTGATGATTCGAAGTCATTTTATTTTAACGTATTGCAAACAAAATATTCTAAGGAATATCGTGTGATGGTAATGCCGCGTTTAGAAAAAAAAAAAAAAAAAATTCATTGTAATCGCCGAAGCTCCTCTTCCATGAAGGTGGAGGCATTATGGATATTGAAAAGGTCGAATGAATTTCTATCGAAGAAACCACCATCTCGGGGTTCCTTCAATACAAATTTTCGCAGAAGAACTCGCTTATACGGTCGTGTGCAAAAAATTAAAAAAAAACCAAAAACAAAAATAAATAAAAAGAAACTTAGAGAAAAAAGAAAAGAAAAGAAAGGAAAGGAAAGGAAAGGAAAAAGAAGAAATAGTCGTGTTCGGGTACCGTTACGCAAAAGGTACGTTCTCTGTTACAAAACTCTGTTATTCTCGGCTATAGAGCAAGAGGTACATAAGTACGAGGCAAGTTAGTCCGGTAGGCGCGCGTAAGTAGCAAGCAGGAGCGCGAGCAGGCTTGAGATCGCATTGCAAGAGCAAACCAGCGTAAGACTTCGCTCCGATCCTCCAAGCGAAGAACAGCTACGCAATGGTGACACCAAGCGAGACCCGCATTGCCAGGTTGGGGATCAAGAGGTGCGTGCAACGGCACACGCCTCTCACTATTGTGAAAGCCATGCCGCTCTACGGAGACTCATTACCGATCGTAAACGATGCGCTATCAGAATAGAGAGAGTAAGAGAGTAAGAGAGAGAGAGAGAGAGAGAAAGAAAGAGAGGATATTGTCTTAGAAAAAAGACTTGTTTGGTCAGGCTTTTTCTATTTGTTTCTTTTCCTTTTTGTTTCTTTTTGCTTCTTTCTTTTTTTTGTTTCACTTCCAACAACTGTACACGTTACGGTATTTCTCTATGACTAGATTGGTAATAATTGTTTTCTTTTGAAAAGATGAAATAAAAGGGTTTGAAGAAAGAAGAAGAAGAAGAAGAAAAAAAATGGAAAAGGGTTTTATAGTTACAGTGTTCAATCGAGCTTGATTTTCGTTGACAATGGCGGAATAAAAAAAGAAAAAAAGAGACGAGACAACGTGAGAGATATTTCGAAAAATGTAGGACGACTCCGACGATGGACAGAAAGTGTGTTGGTATATATATATATATATATATATATATATATATATATGTATGTATGTACGTATGTATGTATGTATAAATATATGTCACAATGGGCCATAGGGCGGACCCAGATATACATACGTATATATTCATGTATATAAATAGCTGTAGTTTACTGCTGATCAACAATAAGGGCCATCATTAGTCAGTTTCCGTTCGACGTTCAACAGTAAGCGGACATAAGCGGTTGCGGTTCGTTCGTTGTGTTCCATCTCGCATATTCCTTTTCTTTTAATAAATCGATCCTTCCGTTACAATGTGCGGAACGATCGACGCTCGTGTCAAACGAAAACTGGGTCAGGAGCGTTTCGATTTAGCGATGGCAGGAAATCGAAAGAGGTCGGCAATTTTTCTTTCATATCATTTTTAATATCATCGATGGCGTTAATCCGGCGTTAAATGTTATTATTTTCTCGCTCGATATCGATCCAATCGTATATTTTATTTCCTTTAAATAGTACCGACTTGTTCCACACTATCTCTCGACGTCTTTCAGAATTATTCCTTTTTGTTTTTCCCCCCACTACCACGTACGGCCATATCGTATACGAAATTTATTCAGAAAATTTATTTTTAGGAATCCGTCTGAACAAATTTGAATAGTTAAATTTTACCGTTCGAAATCAATCGTGTCTGTCACTGTATTAAATATAGCGAATTAAAATGTAATCTATTGGTTGTTCGATGATCAGTCGACACTATTTAAAAAGAAAAAAGAAAAAAAAAAAAAAGAAGAAAAAAGGAAGAAAATTTTACGATTTAAAGAAGAGTCGCGAAAAAGGATAGAGATCGATCGAATCGCTCAGGCAAGATTCCGCGTCCGATTGTATTTGGCGTGTAAATTGTCCCGAGAAGAGAAGAGAGAGAGAGAGAGAGAAAGAAAGAGGTATCCGACGATAAAACCGTCGCATCGATAAGATCGTTCTCTTCTCCGGAGCAGCAGACGTTGTTTAACGAGAAAAGAAAGTCGTCCGTGCGTTTGGTGTGCAAGAGTTTAAAACAATTTCGTCCTCCTTTTTCCTCTCTTATTCGCTTTCTTTCCTCGCAGTCGTAGGAAACGACGAACGTAAGGTTTCCTCGGAGATCGTCTTTCCGGCAGCCATTCCCAAAGAAACACAAATCGTTCCTTTCTGTGTGTTTCTTTAGTGGAAAGTCCGTACGATAATCGATAGTACGAAATAAATTCAATCAAACTGTCGGCCTTTCGTGGTAGACAAGTTCGTAAAAGCGTGACTTTGCTTTCGCCTTTTACTTTTCGTTCAACTTCATTTTTGTATTAAATCATTTTTTACAATAAGAGAGAAGATTATTATTAGCAAATCATGAGAAAGAATTAGCTTTGCCTTTCTATATACTAATTTTCTTTCCCTTTCTCCGGCGAATAAAAGAAAATTTATATAAAGGCGAGACTATATCCTTTTTTATGTCTAATTATTATTCTCCTTTCTTATATTCTTTTTTTCTTATGTTTTCTTCTTATTTTTTTTTTTTTTTTTTTTTTTAACGACTAATTTATTCTCCCAATGAGTTTAATGCATTAACACGTTTGACAATTCGGTCGTAATTAATATCCTTCATTTCTTTAATAATTAAATAAAAAAAAAATAAATAAATAAATAAAAAAAATAAATAGATAAATAAAACAAAAGAAAATTTCCGGATAGAGATATATTCATTGTAGATGCAATAGTAAAAGCAAGGGAAAAGTTTGGTTCTATACTCTTTGCTAACTTAAAGAGAAAATATCGATCGTAAAAGGAGGAACTGCAGCGTTCCTATTTTCTTCTATTTTTCACCGTACCTTTCTCTTATGCCCCTTCACTCTCTTTCTCTTTCTATTCTGGAAACTTCGTGATTGTAGCATCCTTTCGTTAAAGTTCGATCCTACCTAACGAAACTTCATTTTTTTGCTTTTATTTTTTTTTTTTTTTAACGACTAGCTCAATTGTTAAATGCTTTTTCGATTTCCAAGTTTTAAATACGAGTCGAAATAAGACTGATCTTTAGTTAACAATCCGTTCAGTTGGACGTAACCAGAAGGAAATTATTTTGAATCAATAACTTTAATATCTAGTTGTATATCGATTATTTCTTTTCTTTTTTGTTGGACGATTAAATATCATTTAAAAGTAAAATTGTAGTTTGAATTTTTTTATTATTTTATTTTATTATATTATAGATCACGACAAAACTTTGATAAAAAAAATATCGAAGGAAATTGGTTTTAAATTTACCAAACTTACCTTATTCTCTCTCTCTCTCTCTCCCCCTCCTTCTCTTTCGTTCTCTGTGCCTTTCGGAATTTAACTTTTCCATAAATTCGGAGTTAGAATTGAGTCTTATTATCCCGCAAAAGTTTTCCCTCGAAGCGACCGAAAAGTCGAAACGCATTCGTCCGTAATATTTCATATTATGCCAATTTTCCTATCCCGGAATGAAAGCTAATTTTCGAATATTTAGATACGATTTTAAAATACGGATATAACGACGTCATAACTGAACGTAAAGAGATTTGCACGAAATACGTCGAAGTAGTAACGTGCGATATCGGTCCGCACCCTTTTCCACATGGAATTCCGCAAGGAATTCGGCCGTGTTCGCGTCGGAGAAAGTGAAACGTCGAGAGTTATACCACGAGACAAAACAAGCAGGTAAAAGATATACCCGGCGATGACAATGGAGACTCTACTGTGTCGCCTCGTGCCAGCCGTACTTCCTGAGAAAAAGTTTCGACGGTATTGGACAAGCGGGAGAGCGCAAGAGAGAGAGAGAGAGAAAGAGAGAGAAAATTTTTCAACGTCATCGTCGGCTTCGATCTTCTGCAATACAATCGAATCGATCGAGAATTATCTGCGATATTTGTTAAATAAAGTTATTGAAGATATTCAAATTCGTTGAAAATCGTTTCGTTTCGACTGACCAATTTGCGATATAATCGTACTAGTATCATGTATGATGTGATACGTTGAAAAGTAAAAAAAAAAAAAAAAAGAAAATAAAAAATAAAAAAGAAAACGACACAAATGTTCGAAAGATATTGTAATGCTTTATATTTCGTTGATATTTAAACGCGCTTAAGGACGTACGATGTTTTATAATCGAAATATTTTCTTGTAACTGTTTATAATATCATTGAAATATTATTTATTAAAAATATTCTTTTGGTACGTATATTTGTATGTAGCCTAAACACAGGGTGTTTCAGCTAAAGGAAGGTCTCTTAAATATTTTCTTTGTTTTTATGATGCTTTGAATGGTTTAAAAAGAGGTATGTTATGAATAATTTATATATATATATATATAATAATATAATGTTATGCTTGTTATAGGCGGCCTCCTTTAGCTGAAACACTGTGTATATCATTTTTACTGGCAAATATAATAGATAAGATTGTTCGATTCCTCGAAATCGACCGAGATCTGATCGAGATTGATCGATAAGAGAAAAGTAACTTTAGGAGACGTCATACGAATTCGTTGATTCATTGATATATTCGTATACGTATCGCAGACACATATTCGAACATTGCCATCGAAGCTTGGAAGCTTTTCGGCGAACTAACGATCGGTCGTTGCACCGTTCCATGGTATGGGCGTTCCATGTTCCACTCGGTTTACGAAGCCGAAGATCGATGTGCGTTCCTAACTGAATCGTTGCGAGTAAGTAATGTCTGGAACGATATAGTTCGTTATGCTCGTTTGCATCGTTATCATTCCTTATCGAACGACTCGGCTTGCTCTATCGTGATATATTTAATAATGTCATAGGTGAAATATTTTTTAGAAAACGTCATTCGGTTATAAATAAACGTATCTCATTGTTTTCTGCTTCATTATTATTAATGCTTACGCATCGTCGCATTTACTTGTTTTAAAATGTTTAAACGTTAAGCTCGTGATCGGAGCGGCGTTGGTCTCTTTGCTGCTTGAATAAATCGATCGTAGAGAAAGACGAATGAGGATAGAGGATCTGTGCACGCTCCCCGTTCGATAGGCCTTGAAAGGCGCCTAGCGTGCCGTATCTGAAAGGCGTATCTTCGATTCGAGTCGCGAGACACGATTCTCATGCTTTGTCTTTTCTAGACGGCTTCGCCGTACGCGTTATTAAATTAGTAGGCTGAATATCCGCCGCGTAATTTCC
This sequence comes from Dolichovespula saxonica, assembly GCA_911387935.1. NCBI lineage: Eukaryota > Metazoa > Arthropoda > Insecta > Hymenoptera > Vespidae > Dolichovespula > Dolichovespula saxonica. The sequence continues at coordinate 4,118,173 of OU426996.1, read as the reverse complement.
TCCCTCGCATCTAAACTCTATAGTTTCGAGAATTGCCACAAACAATTTTCTTTCTTTCTTTCTTTTTTTCTTTCTTTCTATCTTTCTTTCTTTCTCTCTCTCTCTCTCTCTCTCTCTCTCTCTCTCTCTCTCTCTCTCTCTCTCTCTCTTTCCCTCTCCTTGTTTGTTCCCTCTCTTCATTTTCTTCGTCATTACTATTATTATTACGTGGATCGTGTCTTCAAATTTAATCAAATCGTTTGACCGTCCAACGTTTATTACTATTTGTTATCGTAATCGTTCGATGGAAACATATGTCAAAACAATGAATCATAGATCGTGTAAGTAGAATGAAAATTGTTGGAAAATAAATCTGATATTTTTGTTAAATGCTCGACGTACAACGGGTTAAAATACTCGTGCCCGTTCTCTGTAGCTTTCAATTGAATTTGGTCGGATGTATGTACCACTGTTATAGAATAAAAGGAGTTTTTGTTTGTTCAATAAACATAACGATCATTGGTGCATTCGATCGTTATGTTCGGTGATCGAGGTGCTGAGACAACAACGAGATGTTAGAAACTTGGCTTTTGCGTGTGTATGTGTGTGTGTGTGTTGTGTGTGTTTGTGTTTCAAGTATTCGTTAAAGGATTACGAACGATCAGACCAATTAATTTACTTTAAAATCGTTCTCTCTTTTTATTTAGTCGCGATAACCTCTAAGTTTATCTATCGTTCCTAATCGATCGACCATTGAACGATATTTATTCCTTTTATATTCAACCTAACGATTTTATCTAAATAAAAATTACAAGGAAACGTCAATCTGAAGGATCGATAATAAATAAAAATTAAATATGAGCTTGTCAATCCTAATGCAACGTGAAATGCATATCCATTTGTTAAAAAAAAAAAAAAATATATATATATATATATATATATATATATATATATATATATATAAAGGTCATCGAGATTAATTTACCAACATGTAGAATTTATTTTGCATTTTCACTCGTTATTATTTCCCTTGATACGATGTAATAATAGGCGAGTACGTATTGAATAAGGACACAGGAAAGGATAATTAATATAGATTATTAAACTGTGAACGATCGCTGCTGCCCACGTATCGTCGTCGTCTTCTTATTCTTCGTTGTCGTCATTGTCGTCGTCGTCGCCTTCATTCTCGTTCTTCTCCATGACGTTCTTCTTGTCTCCGATTCGATTCCGTTCTTCGTAATAACAACGTTTCCTTCCTACATGCACGTTTTCATCACGTGCACGCATTGCAAATCGATAGATGCGCACGTTACTTTATCTTCTCTTCTTGATACGCGGTCTAGCCGATCACAACGCGTAGCTAAACTAATCGTTTCCTTTTTCTATAATATCATCGTCGTTTTTACACTTCGAATATTATAAACTAAAATTTTAATATCATTTTCCTTTCCTTTTGTTCGCCATTAATATATTTTTTTTTTTCATTTTTTTTTCTTTCTTTCTTTCCATCACATAATTCCTGGTCCGTTTGTTAATAATATCGATGCAGGATTAAAAAGAGAGAAAGAGAGAGAAATTGTTGACTAGTTGGTACGAGTATAAATATTTTTATTCATTTGTTAATTCGCTTATTTATACGAGGAACGTTTATAGTTATCTGGTCGGTACATGTGGTCGCCCAACATATTGGGCTTTTATGATGGTTCAAACGTTAGTTCACAGTCACTAGATAAATTCCATTTTTTAATTCTCTCTTCCCGTTTCCTGCCCCAATTCTCTCATCCACTGTCCGGTTTCCATCTCTCTCTCTCTCTCTCTCTCAATCTCTCTCTCTCTCTCTCTCCCTCTCTCTCTCTCTCTCAATCTCTCTCTCTCTCTCCCTCTCTTTCTCTCTCTCTCTCTCTTAATCTCTCTCTCACTCTATTTCTCTGTTGCTCTTTCTCTTGGCAATGCGAATTACGCGAAGCGCTTTTGCACTCTCTAAAGAGGAGGGTGAGAAAGAGGAAATGCGAGAGGGGATGAGATCGTGGTTGGATGCGAAAGCACGATAAAACGTAGCGTACCGCGAAAGAGTAAATTATTTTGAATTATCCTTTTTAGTCGGTTAATGCGATGCAACTGTGCAACAATGCGCGAACAATCGTACGATGGTGTCGCCATCGCGTTCGATGGAAAAACGTTTACCGGAATAGTGAGAAGAGATGCGAAAGGGGAGTGAAGAGGGGGGTGAGAGCTACGCTATGACCAGTTCGTTCGTTCGTTCGGTCGGTCGTTCGTTCGTTCGGTCGTTCGTTCGTTCGTTCGTTTGGGATTTGTTTGTTATAGATAGCATACTCATTTTTTCGGCACGACCGCGCTTCCGCGTTCCCCATAGTCGAGGAAAAATGTACGTACGCTCGAGTGTGAATAACTTCGAATTTTCGTTCTCGTTCGATGCAATTTTTCCGATAAATTATGCCCTCTCCAAATGAATATTAGAGGCCTTTACACAGTCGAACGCTCGATTACTTCCGGGCATACGATAAAATCATCGCGTTCTCCGTCCTATCACTGGCGTATTTTTTCTTTTTTTTTGTGTCTTTTTTTCCCGTTTTGACATTATTATTATTATTATTATTATTATTTCATTATTTATTTTTTGCTTTCCTCTTTATCTGTCTCTCTTTTCAAAATTTTCGCATTGTTCTCTACCGATTATTTCGGAAATTTTCGTAATGGCGGAAAACAAAATAAACCAAATGAACGCTTTAATTGCTTCGCGCAAAAACGATGAATTTTACTCTGTAAATATAAAGAACTTCACGAGTATAATAATTGAGTAATAGATTATATAATGTATTATATACATATACATACATACATACATACATACATACATACATACATACATACATATGTACATACATATATATATATATATATATATATATATATATATATATATATATATATATATAAATGAACGAAGAAAAAAGAAAAAATAAAAGCGGATGGTTGGAACGATTTGTCGGTGTCGATGGAAATGAAAAGAAAAATAAAAATAAAATACAGTATCATTCGATGGAAAAACAGGAAAGGTCGCGTAAAGTAAGCTCATAATTTTAATGGATAATTAAGCTTCCCTCGGGTTCGAATGAGACAGAGAGAGAGAGAGAGAGAGAGAGAGAATAATTTTGTAAACTTGTCTCCCACGCAATTTCAACGAGCCGTTTACTTCCCCGCCTTCGGAGGGCGGCGTTCCGATCTATCAAAACGAAGATGTATCCCCATATTAAAGGTCGCCCACGCCAGCAGGATTATTTCCATTGTCTGTCATCGTACGTCGTATTAATCCGCGAAGGAAAGTAGTAATTGCTCTGCCCACGATCCATTACGCTCCGTCTCGAGTTAATTGCGCACCGACCGATCTGCCCGATTCTTTTTTGTCCCTTTCGAGGTCAAGATTAGTATCTTGGATGCTTTTTCGGTGTTCACGAGACAAAGTACGTGGGTTATCAAAAAAAAAAAAAAAAAAAGAAAAGAGAGAGAAAAATAAAAATAAGAAACTCGAAGCCTTATTGGGAATAGCACATTAATTATAATAATTTAAGAATAATAATTGATCGTAGAAACTCCTTTTTTTTTACTTCGCTCGTACGAATTCAGTTTTAATCGTGAAACGAACTCTTTTAATTGGATGTAAAACGAAAACAAAGGTATGATTTGATATTAAAAAAAAAAAAAAAAGAAAGAAAAAAGAAAAAGCGTGATGATGAATTTGTGCGTATGTTCGTTTTGAGAAGAAGAAGAAGAAGAAGAAGAAAAGAAAAAAATTGTTAAAAATCATAAGATCACTTTCGTTCTTTGAAAATTGGTACGGTTACAACATGTATATTATTTCATCGGAAATTTGTCGTCGGATGGTTGACGACGAGATTCTTAATCATGTATACCTATGACTACACGAAATATTCTTATGAGCGCTATTTGGAAATTTGTACAGAGATGTTTCGCAATTGATTTCCTGTGCCGAAATAAATGAAATATATTTGGTTATTCAATGCACGTACATCGTTTACCGTTTCCACGCGTCACGACGGCCACCAAACCCGATGACAATTGCGACACGGAAAGAGTTTACACTGAGGTGGAGGACTACGGTGAATCATTTTTCACCTTGCCTTTTTTTTCTTCTGCTTCTTCTTCTTCTTCTTCTTCTTCTTCTTCTCCAGCCGAACGACCTCTTTGTCTTTTCTTGGGAGGGGACCAATGACGCGCGTTCCTCCTCGTAGCTTGACCGCGATTTCTCCCTGAGCTCAAAGATCCACGAATTATTAGCATCAAAAATATCCTCTTTGTATCGTGCCTTTGTTTTCTTAAGAAATGACGCGACGAATGAACGCACGAATACGAAAGGATTTTCTCCTCTAAAAATTTCGTCGCTTAAACGTCTCTCGTATATTTTGAAATTTACAAAGAAAAAAGACAAAATTTTGTTAATAATTAAACATTAACTTTCTTCTTTACTCTTTTTTGATTTGCTTTTCTTTTTTTTTTTTTTGTTTTTTTTTTTCTTACGGCTAAGTTCTCCCATCATTATTATCGAGAAAAAAAGTTTACATGAGAGACGTTTTTTTTTTTTATTATTATCCCAGGTAAACTTTGTGTGTGTGTGTGTGTGTGTGTGTGTGTGTGTGTGTGTGTGTGTGTTCGAAACGAAATACGAGAACAGATGAAAACAAAAAAAAAAAGAATTCGATCGTCTAAGCAGAATCTCTGATCCATCCGTAATCGGATCATCGGTATCTCATCTCGTTTCACGTTGGCAATAATTACACGAAGATTACAGTCTGTTTCCCTCCGGCGAATGAATTTATAAGTCAATTTGCGTGAGACTACCTTGCGTCAAGCATCCTAAAAGGATGCTGTAATTAACTTGGCTATAATAGAAGATCGAATTGGCTTAATAGACGATAAATATCGTAGATGATAGAACGTTCGGTAACGAAGCGTTATCCATTTGAAATGATATTCGAGAATACGATCCTAACGATCGATTATATGATTCCCTTCCAAATAGTTCATCGATTATCCAGTATGTTGTTATTATCTTTTTCTTGTTTCTTTTTGTTTTCTTTTCTCCTTTTGTTCATTAATTCCGTTCCTTACGAAAAGAGATACGCCGAAAATATATTTTTAAAGTTTGGACGTATCGAATCGCACGAGACTATACGTCAAACGAATACTATCGGGGGAGGTGGTGGGAGGGGGGACGAGGAGAATCTCTCCCGGAAGGGAATCGAACGAAAAAATACGAAAATCGACGAGAGGTCGATGTTGCGATATTCCATGCCCGGTCCATCTGTCTATTGGAAACTGCACTGACCTCTCCCGTTGCGTTTCTGTCGATAAATCACGAGCATCCGTTATTAAAAGAGCCCCTGAAAATCTACAGGGTGCAATCTAAAGGAGAAGAACATTTGGGCTTCTTAATAAAGAGATCTAAGTAAGTAAGTAAATAAGTACATATGTATGCATTTACACGCATAAGACGAAATATAAAAAAAAGATAAAAAAAAAAAAAAAGAAGAAATAGTCACGTTGGCCTCGAAGACCATGGGATTTGTTTCGAGCTTCTTTGCGTGAGGTACATACCTACTTATATCCATGTTAGCGGGTCAAGGATAAATCGTCCTGTTATTCGCGTAATCCTTAAAACGAGATAAATTCATTTCTAGATAACGTTTCGCGTGTACAAATCGCAAACGTTCTAACTTTTGTAATATTTCACGTCAAAATACAAAAAAAAAAAAAAAATAAAAATAAAAATAAAAGAAAATACTTCGATGACGAACCAGGAATTTTACTCGCATATTATTTTCTTATAAACTTTAATTTTCTTCTAAGATTTTATCCGTCACCGTACTCGTTCAAAGTTATTGCATCTCAAAGGTAAGAAAAAGTTACACTATCGATATTACATCGAACGACATTCTGAAAATGCATAAGTCGCAGCGATGCCATAACGCGCAGGATCAATTTTCACGAGAGAGGAAATTGCAAGCGACTCGCCGACCTAGAATATCGAATTCGAATAGCCATTTGCTGTCCGTCCTAAGCAAATGTCTCTTAATTTACACGAAAATTATAACATCCCGTGAACGAGTCGATACAAAATTCTTTCGTATATCATTTCTTCCAGGAGACAAATATTAATCATTACGCAAAAAAAAAAGAAATCGTAATAAAAAAAAAAAAAAAATTTGCAAACGCCCGTAAGAAAATTTAGAGATTCGATGATTCGTCTGATGAGTTAATAACTGTATAAACAAAAAAATAGAAATGAGTGTTATCGATAATAGGTTAAATAAAGGAGCAAGTGATGATTAATGGATCAAAGAGTAAAAAAAGATAAAAAGTAAACGAAAGAAAGAATTTCGTGTTTATTAATATTTCCGAATGCCTGAGAGTTTCTCGAAAAGTTGGAGTCTTTAATCTCAACGATAGAGACTTTTCTCTGCCGGGGCCGTCAGACCTCATATATACGTAGGGGAGGGAGAGAAAGAGAGAGAGAGAGAGACGGAGGGAGGAAGAGGGAGGGAGTTAAGGAAAAACGGTTCGATATTGCGATTCCAGGCGCGAGTGTGCGTGTACAACAGTGGGTGGTTTACACGCTCAAACCGTAAAGCATACCAGCCAGGTTGGCTAATACACGTGGTACGAAGTACAACCGCGAGATTCCCCGTTGTGCGAAACAGGTTGCAAGGAGAGTCGTTTTTCTGTTTCGTACCTACCGAGCAAGTACCTATGTATGTGTGTGTATGTGCATATATGTATATGTATATATATATATATATATATATATATATATATATATATATAACATAACATACGTGTATATAAATATACATGTACGTATGTATATACATATGTACACCATATGTAGATGCTGCAGACGACGACGTATGTAGGTATACAGGGTGGTGCCGCATAGTTCGCGGTGTAACTAAGAAAATCTAGTCCGAAGGTGTCGCCCTCGACAAAGAAAAAAAAAAAAAAAGGAAAGAAAAATAAAGTCACTTAAGTAGTCGTGATAATCGATCGCCAAGAACGTGAGCTTCTTCTTTCGAATGACTTTTTCACTACCGATTCCCTACCACGTATAAGTGTTTTACCGATTTTGGTATTTCCCTTTTCCAACCTTGTTGCTGTTTATCGTGATATTCGCACGAAAGAAATTCTTTTCGATTAATCGCTCGACCTGTAATCTCGAACATCGTCGTTATCGTTACGATTTATTTTTTTTTTTTTCGTTTATCATTACTATTATTATATTTTTTTTTTTCAAACCCTATGCAACATTACACGGCTCGTTTAACTTGTTCGTTTGTACGTCGATTGAAGAAAAAAAAGAGAGAGAGAGAGAGAAAGAGAAGAAAGATTAATTTGAAAGCTGAAGCAATAATCGTTCGAAAGCACCGATAAATATTAATATCAGATATAAGTATTAAAGATAAGACATCGACCATTGTAATTTCCATTTTTTGCAAGAGGTTATCCTTCTTCCTCCTCTCTCATTCCTCCTCTTCCTCCTCTCCTCCCTTGACCTTTCTTGATTTATATTTCAAGATAGTCACATGTTGATAGTGATTCGGCGTTACAGATTACGTTCCACCCTGTATATTTTCACGCGGATTCCAGCGGGGCGGCGACGGTGGCGAGGTAATAAGAGGCGGCTTAGCCGACAGATTGCCTCATCCTCATCCATATGCCACGTAATGGAGGCTCCTTTTCCCTGATCCCAACTTGGTTACCTTTACCTCCTATCTTCCCTTGGAAACACCGGATAACGTAGCTAACATATCCACCCTTCTTTCTTCCTTCATCCTTTCGTTTATCGTTCCTTATCGACTATTAGTCGAATGATTACATAAGAAAAAAAAAAAAAAAAATTGGGAGGAACTAATAATCCATCAGTAAGGCGATTTTATTTTGAAGATGAAGTATCGTCGAGATTTTTTGGAAATTTTTTTTTTTTTTTATTAAAATCGAACGATCTGCGAGAACAATCGTTTCAATGAAATTTCAATAAGATCGATTATTATATTGTTGATCGGCAAATTGATATTTATTTTCAAATGTTTTAAGACATTATTTATGAAACGTGGAACCGCTATTACGCGAGAAGGATCGGAGGATCGAAGATGACTCTGGGAGTCTGCGCAAGCTCACGAATAGTACCGTAGCGCTGGTAGAAGCTTGATATACGCGGAACGAGACGTAAAAGATTCAATCGTGGATAACGCGTGTCGCTAGTTCCAGAAAGACGCGTTCCGAACGGAATGACAAATCTATTTATCTATATATACTTTCAACGTATGTGTGTGTGTGTATATATATATATATATATATTTTTTTTTTTCACTTACCTAAATATAGTTAAATGTATGCTTTAAGTATGCATTAGTAGAGTTCATTATCGATTAGTTTTATTTTTAATTCTGATCGATCGAATCAGAGATATGATGAGCAATCGTTGAAAAATGTCGAGTTTTGGAGAGAGAAAAAAGTAGCAGCTTAATTTCACTATTTTAATCGAACGTCAAATGCCTTTTCACTCTAATTATTGGCCATAAATTCCGTACTTTGAATATAAATATGGACTAGCCTCTTTTACGAACGGTAGCTCTCGTAGAATGATACCTCCTTCGGAATCTCTTTCCGCCGGTTTTACAATAATCCAACGCCTTATTTAACGTGATTCCTTTTCGCTGCCTTTTTCAACCTTATAGACGTTAAAAAGTCGCGAAGCAAAAGGGACAAGGAAAAAGGAGTATCCTTACTTATCGCTTAAGGGCATTAAGGTTGAAAAAGGGAAATTCATGAGTACATACATAAATTTACAGCATATACATAAATATAGGCTACATACTTACACACACACACATACATACATACATACATACATATATATATATATATATATATATATATATATATATATATATATATATATAGTTTTGTGTCTATATAATATAGTGCCTGTCGATTCGTTCGAGATTTCTAAAATTCTGGCGACGGAAATTGCGAGTAGCTTGCTCGATGGTTATCGAAGTTGGCGTCTCAATAAATCGCGCCAATGGAATCGAAACTGGGACGGCTTAATCCCACCCAAAATCCATTCGCGGCAAGATTCGTTCTTCGACCCTCTTGGCACAACAATGGCCGCCGGTAGTACCGTCTCGAAACGACGAACATCATCCAGCATCCAGCGACCCGTCGGAGAAATCACCCCCTCATATACACGCACACACACACAGCCACCGAACCAACCCCCTCCCTCATTTCTACGATAAATGGTCGAAGAAGGAGAAGATTCTCTTTGTCCTGCGAACATCGGTAGCCCGATTAACGATTCCATAATTTATGCCTTTATTACTCGTTCCCGTCGCGATCGGTAGTGAGGTTCAGGCAATCTCTTAAAATATCTCCTCAAATTTGCCCTAATCGTTACACAACCCCCTCCCCCCGCACCAACCCCACTCCACCCCACCCCGCTCGCTCCATCCGCCGACTTTTCTTCCTCTGCTTAATAATATCTTCGAATCGACTTAACGCGTTAAATTACAATGATCCTCCTACGTGAAAATAATTTGTATCCCCTGGGGCTTCTTATTCGCAAAAACGTTGCAATTTATTCGAGCTTCTTTAATCTGGCATTAATCGTTTAATCGACCAGAATGCGTGAATTCTTCCTGCGTTTTTGCTCGAAAACGTTCATTCTCACTCTCTCTCTCTCTCTCTCTCTCTTTCTCTCTCTCTCTTTCTCTCTCTTATTTACACGTGGTTTGTTGCTCGTTCGTCATCGTTTTCGCATTTAATGAAATGCGAAATATTCTATAAAGTATTTCTTTCGTTTTTCCGATAACTGATGATTACGACGACGATGACGATGATGAAAATAATAGTATTAATAATAATAATAATAATGATAATGATAATAATAATAATAATAATAATAATAATAATAATAATAATAATAAAAATAATATATTCGAAAAGGGAAAGAGACAGATAGATTTCGAAACGTTAAAGTGTAAAAAGTAAAAACGGGTCGCTAGATTCAGTCCGATTTCGATTGTCCCGGAAGGAAACGTATATACCCAATTAAAGGTGGGTGCCACTCCGTCGAAGGCAATTTAGCGGAGTGTCGTCGACCGAGAGAGGGTCGCGAATAGTGTCGGATTTATGCCGTATCAACAAGGTCGGTTGGCAACCGGCCGCGGCCGGAACCCTCCGTTCTCCTCTGTACCTCTCTCTCTCTCTCTCTCTCTCTCTCTCTCTCTCTGTCCCTCCCTCTCTCTTTCTCTCTCTCTCTCTCTCTCTCTCCCTCAGTCGAGGGGCTCCTAGGCTGATGGTTCTTACGCCACTGGGATCGATATCCCGGGAGGCCAAACAGTAAACAGCCGGTTGGTCAGGATGGAGTCGGTGGTGGGGCTGCATAACATGGAGGCACCTACTGCCTTTACCCGTCTACCACCTACTATTATACCACCTCTATCCACCTCTAGCCATACCGAGGGTCGAAAGAAGGATGTCGAGAGGCCGTGGAAGGGTGGCAAGAGTAGTCGCGAAGCTTTGCGATCGAGCGACGCTGCTAAAACCTGCCGACCTCCTCTCTTTATGTCTTTCTGTCTATCTCTTCCTATCTCTTCCTATCTTTCTCTCTCTCTCTCTCTCTCTCTCTCTCTCTTTCTCTCTCTCTCTCTCTTTCTCTCTCTCTCTCATTCTCTTTCTTTCTCGCGCGCGCATCCTCTTTTCCACATTTCCCGCTTTGTCGCTTAACGTATCCTCCTTTTTCCTCTTCCATCCTCCACCTCCTCCACCTCCTTCTCGTCCTCCTCCTCGTCCTCCTCCTCCTTATTATTTATTTTCTTTGCAGATACACCTTTTTTACCGATAAAATCGGCATAATAAATATCTCGGAAATCTTGCGTTCAGGCGAAATAATAATGCGCTTTTCACTAGTTCAATTTCAGTTTACTACGACTGTTTATTATGTTACACACTGTGTTGTTTATCTATCTTCTTCTCTTATTATCTAGATACATACAATACATACATACATACATACATAGATACATACATACATACATACATAAATATATTAAATTCGTAACGATGGAAATGGAAACGTTAATAAGTGAAATGGAATGAGATATTATAAATTTATATGAATGAAGGCCGCGTTAGATGGGTCCGAATTTGTACAAAGTACGATTAAAGCATGGCTAAAAGGGCAATGAATCAGAAACGGCTATTAAGGTGGAACTAGTAAAACGTATCCCTTTGGGAAATGCATGGGATATGGGTAAAGAGGAGATGGGAAGGGTATGGATTTCCTACGAAGAAGGTCGAGCTGAAACACCGGAAACGAGCCGTCGTCTCTCCGCCTCGAATGGGGGAGGGGGAGAAGGAGCGGAAAGCTGCCCCGAAACGTATTCGCTTTCTTCCTTCTAGCCTCTTAAGAGGGTGCTGCGCGCGCGACAGAGTGAGAGAGATGGGGATAGAGGGAGAGACGTGTTCGACGAAGAAAACGATAGGGTGAAAGGGGGAACGTCGGGAGAGGGGTGGCGGGGCGGGGAGTGGGGAAGGACTTTACAGTCGCTCCGTGGCTGTCAAGGGTAACAAAAGGCGACTCGTTCGACGATAGAATAATACGAGGACGTTTATTATTCCCTTAGATGATATTAAAATGCGCACGATGATTATATTATCTGATAAGATAATTTATCAAATTTCAATTTTATTTTATTTATTTATTTTTTTTTTTTGTTACAATCGAACGATACGATACGTGAATTTTGGCGCGTGAAATAATGACGTTACTTACGCGTCTAAATCGTACGAACGAACAAAAATTTCTCCCCTCTCGGTATTTCGTTGGCACGTATGCATGTTATATATATATATAATCACGTTTGTCGCGCGCGATTAACGTTCGTTCGTTAACTACGAGATAGTACGATGCAATTTTCCTCTGTTATATCGATAAATACATTCTTTCTCCAAATAATGCATACATATATATGTACATTCCGTAAGAGTATGCTCGTAAACGAATACGTCAACATCAAAAAAGTTTAGGTAATAGAAAACAAAAGAATAAAAGTTTACTAGAAATAAAGAGAGAGAGAGAGAACGATAAATATATATATAAGACACATCTTCGTGCTATGGATAAAAAGGACAAAGAAACGTTCGAGGTCAGGAGGGAAGGTCGTCGAAGGCGCGAAAATACAAACGTCGGATCGGAGATTCTCAGAAGAAAAAAGATTACCACGGGAATCTCGATGCTGAGAAGTGCGGGCAGGCAGGAGAAGGAGGAGGAGGAGGAGGAGGAGGAGTGGTGGAGGAGGGGGCGACTGGCTTGACGCGCGGAAAGTAGGAGGTTGCGTTCGGTTCCAGTTGGTCGTACGAAGCGTGGAGGGTCGAACGGTAGGAACAACGGGGAGCCCGTTGGAAGCTTGAAAGCTCAAATGATTTGGGATAGTAGAGAACGAGTGGGAGGGTTGGACGGGAGGGATGCAAGGAAGGGAAGGAAGGAAAGGGGAACCACCGTGTGCCTACAAGAGTGCGAAAAGATATTCCAAGATCTCGATAATAAAGAAAAGGAACAAAAAAAAAACGACCAACTAAGGGAGAAAACGCGATGAAACGAAAAATGGACTGGAAAGAGAGAAATGAAAATTTCACGAAGTCCGAAACCGAATGATTCCCTTCGAAGGATTCCATTGCAGTTATGTTAGAAACGATTTTCCTTATAAAGTCATAACGATACAACGATTCCCCTGTCGTCCGAGAGTAAACGTGTCTACGCCAATGGCTGCATAAAGGGGGAAACGCGGCACCTCGGTATTCAGGGGTTCTCATTCCTCGTCCTTTCATAGATCTCTCCTCTTCTTGACTTCGTAACCGCGTCCGTACATGAATTCTCGATCAATTTCGGCCAGAACAAAAGAATCGACGTGTATATATATATATATTTTTTCTTTTTCCTTTTTTTTTTTTTTTATTAAAAGTATTTCAATCGTTAAAATATTCGTTTATATTAATGTTCGTCGATATCATACGGAAAAAATCTTGACGACGATCGGATCACGCCGATTAACGAAATATCATTTTCTTTCATTTCAGGGGGGAGGGGGTGGAGATTCTTACCTTTTTTTTTTTATTTTCATTTTTATTTCTCTTTCTTTTTTATTTTCTTTCATCAAAAACTTTATAAAAACAAGTGATAGGAGGGGTTGTGAAAAATATTCATTGGAAGTCGAATAAGTGTTTAATTGTAAGAGAAAAAAAAAAAAAAAAAAAACAAGAAAAAGCGTCGGCGTTACCGTTAAGGTCTTGGTTTCGGTTAAACGCCTGACGCCAAGTCTGTTCCCAGGCCACTTCGTGTCTCTGATAGTCGGAGGGTGTACGGTTAGAGTTCGTCGTTGTTTCTCGAGAACCACGGTTAGCGCCGTCTCTCTTTCTCTGGTTAGTTTTTATTACGTCTGTCCTACATTTTCTATCCGCCCTCTCTTCTGTCTTCGTCGAGCCTCTCTTTCTCTCTCCCCTCTCTTCCCTCTCTTTCTGTCTCTCTGTCTCTCTCTCTTTCTCTCTCTCTCTCTCTCTCTCTCTCTCTTTCTCTCTTTCGTCTCGTCTCGTCTCGTTCGCTCTAGCTATCTCTACACCTCCGCTTAATAATACACACCAACGAAGCAGCCACTATACAACGACACACCAGTGGCACCGACAGTATGGCACACCACTTTATTGATCTTCTTTCCTCGCTTTCACAGGTTTCAACCCGAATTTTCCACCACTTTATGCAAGCATCGCCCTCCTGGCCGTTTACGCGGCCCTGCACCCGGATTCATCCATTCGCCGATAAATCGAACCAGCCTCAGGGGCTGCCAAAGAGAAACCACCTCTCTCTCTCTCTCTCTCTCTCTCTCTTTGTATCTATCTATCTATCTCTATCTATCCATCTTTCTATCTATCTTTCTATCTATCTATTTCTCTTCCTCCTTTCTCTATCTCTCGTTCCTTTGCTCTGCGTTTAGCTACTATCGTCGCCGCTTTTAATTTAAAACAAAAAAAAAAAAAGATTAAAAAAAGAAATAAAAAGGAAAAATGTTTCCGAAGCGAATCGCCCAAAACCACCTATTTCCTACTGTGCCCCTTCAATTCCTATCGTAAAGAGAAAATCTTGGAAAACAGTTACGACAGCTACGGCAAATCTTTATAGTTACATTTTGAATCTAATTTAATTTTGAGATGGTTACTTAGTTGGTATTATTGAAAGACGTAAGAAAAAAAGAAAAAAGAAACAGAATTAAACAAAAGATCATATAATTTTTGGTGAAGTTGTGAAAGAAGAGAATAATGACTATGTGAAATAATCTAGGACGTTAGAGAAAGAGAGGGAAAGGAAGAGACAGACGTTCGTGGTCTGGTTTCCGAGATCATGGATGGCGTTCATTGACCGCCAAGTGTAAACACTGTTGCGCGTCTCCCAACCCTCCTTCTTATCCTCTTCTGCCCTTTCCTTTCTCTCCCGCGACGCGTCTATCCAGGCCCTACTCACGGACGTTCTCGAAGCAATGATTCACAACTCGGTAATTTCTCCTATCTACGTTCTAACGTGCTTTAAGGCCCTCCTCCTCTCCTCCTCCCCGCATCTGCTAGCCTCTCCCCTCCCCCCCCCGTCCGCCCTCTCACCCGCCCTTTTACGTTTCCACTTGAGACAGATTGAAATTTCAGTCGATATTACGGAGAGCCGTCTATGGAAAGAACGAAATCGATATTCTCGAGTTTATACTATACGATGTATAAGAGTGCCGGAGTTATTTATACGAACAATTTGTATGATTACTTTGGACACTTCAGTGGTGATTGATCGTAAAGCTAAATACGGATAAAATAAACAGCAAAATGTTATATGTTATTATATAGATAAACAGAGAGAGAGAGAGAGAGAGAGAGAGAGAGAGAGAGAGAGAGAGAGAGACAAAGAAACAGAGATAGAGAAAAAGAGAGAGAGAAAAAGAGAGAGAAATTGAAAAGAAAAGTAAAGACTGAATATCTTATTAAATAATTATAAAAAAAAAAAAAAAGAATTATTTCTTTGTTCGATGGATTTTAATATTGATGTTATATCTCCCCATAATAATTTCGTACAATGATTTCGATAAACGTCGATGCAGTCAAAACTCAAGTGTACGGACGAATGATTTGAAAAGATACTATTAAGATTTATGTTCAAGGAGTAACGGTCTCTAAAGCGTCGAGGCGTTGCTCTCGTGAAAGCTACAAAGTAGCAGAAAGCATTGCAACGATCGCGCGTGGGAAAAGTGGGACACGCGAACGAATCGGATGTCAGAGAGTCCGAGAACCCACCGTCCTCGCTGGCTAGTAACAATAACGGGCGAAATCATTCCCGTGCTTTATTACCGTGACATTACTAGGAACTCATTGGTTAATTGTTTGGATGTGAACGTATACGTTCGTACTATGACGACGTTCCTTTTATTTATTTTTTTGTTTTATCTTTATTTTTTATTATGCATTTCCCCCTCTCTCCCTTTTTTGCTTTTCTTTTCTTTCCTTCCTTTCATTTCGACAAATCCCATTATGATTCATATTCGTCGACACATTGTCCTATCGCGTTTCCTATCGTATTATAGTTTTTTTTTTTTTTTTTTTTTTTTTTAATGGACTGCTCTTGAATTTATGAGAAGTATGAAAAATTTCTTCTTATCCAGTATTTTTTTTTTTTTACCGTAAAACTGAATATTTATAAAATGGGAATCTCTTCTCTCCGTTTGTGTGTGTATGTGTGTTAAAAATGAATTAATAATTGCGGCGAACGATTATACGTTAATTTGTACTGTTGCAATAATCAAAGAAAGACAACGTTCAACAGGATACAAGAAGGGAGAAAATATTCGTTGATACATCTCATTTTAAAATATTCTGACGATAATGGCTGTTCGAAACAAGCTTTGAATTGTATGCAATCAAAGTTATTCGAGTTTAATAGAAAATTATTAAACGCGTATTGTGTATTATGTATTAGCGGTGGCGGGAGGGCGGTGTGGGAAGGGGGAGGTAAAGGATTAACTTATAAAATAGAAAGCGTATTACAAAGGGATTTGATGAATATACACCGAGCGAACGTGTGTTTCTCGCCCCTGTTTGATTTCGTTGAATCGATAATTAATAAGATTTTTTTTCTTTTCTATTTCAGGTAAGTCCCATTCCGATGATCTATACTTCGAGAGGACGCTGCCTTACCTTTGATCCTTTTCAAGTCGTTTCTATGGAGATGGTCGAAGTCTTGTAAAGTGCGAAGTATGAAAAAAAAAAAAAACAAAAAACAAAAAACAAAAAAAGAAAAAGATCAATTATTTCGCTTTATATTCGTTACTATTGAACCATGGTACTCGATGGGTTACATATCGAGCGTGTTCAAATATTTAAAACGATATATTTCGTTGCCGTCGAAATATATGCGGGGTATTGATTTTATGATAGAGTGAAAAAATACTGAAAATTAAAAAAAAAAAAAAGAAAAGAAAATAACGAACGAACGAACGGACAAACGGACAGACAAAAAATTGATGTATCAATATTATTTCGTTAGAATAGATTAATACCGGTACGACAGTACTCGACGATAGTAGAATTTTCATGATTCGTCGGTTACGTTCCACCGATAATAAATGTCGAGCACTGTTTTCGTGGAAGTTCTATTACCGAGAAGAGATTTGTTTAACCAACGACGGTAATTCAGTTACGTGTTAGCGCGATACCATGTAGAGCACGGTCATAATCGTCGTCGTCGCGGTCGTCGTCGTCGTCGTGATCGTCGTCGTCGTCGAAACATATACCAAGTGTTCACGTATAAGAGGAGGGACTGACAATGAAGAGAAGCGTACGATGTCATTCCTAAGCAGAGATTCTCATTAACTACAACAGTACGTAAACGTGGTAATAGGATCAACGAAAATATAGATCGAAATTTTTGGAATGATTCGTCTCAGGTATTTTTCTTTCTTTCTCTCTTTTTTTGTTTTCTTCCATAATCGACTTATTTTCGTTTTCTCTTTTTTTTTTTTTTTTTTTTTTTTTTTTTTTAAATCATTTTTCTACCCAGATCGAGTTCAGACGCATCGGGATTACTCGCAGATAAATTTCTTTTCATGCTCCAATCTCTCGACCATAAAAAAGGCTCGTTACATCTCGCAATTCCTATGGGAAAGGGAAAATTTTTGTCATTTGATGTATATCTTGTAACATGAACTTCTCTCTCTCTCTCTCTCTCTTGAGAGAGAGAGAGAGAGAGACGGGTTGATACTTTGGGTTGAAGGTTGAAAAGGGTAACTTGTGCGCTCGTCTCGCCTACGCCTCGACGAGCCACGCGTCCTTCTCGTTTTGTCCCTCGGAGCGAGATCTTTTTCTTTATCCTTCCACGCGTGTTTCCTTCTTAAAAAGGACGGTGAAAGGAGCCCGTTGGTTTAACAGCAGGAACCTTCGTAAAAACATCTGAATAAGATTTTTGAAAGTTAATTTTTGCCGAGTAAACGGTAAGTGGCAAGTTATCTCTCTCTCTCTCTCTCTCTCTCTCTCTCTTTCTTTTTCTTTTTTTTTTCTTTTTCTTCTTTTTTTTTTGTAAGAATATTATAGGAAAAAAATATTTAGTTAATCGCAAGGCATAATGAATTTTTTCACCGTTTTATCCGACTTTCTTCTTCTCTCCAGCCTTTCCTTTGTCGCAACAAAGAGAAAACATAGTTTGCTTGCAAGTGGAATTTGCTGACGACAGGTTTCTCTGAACTCGCATGATTACCGTGCGCACTCGTGAGATAAGTCGAAGAAAGAAAGAGAGAGAGAGAGAGAGAGAGACACTCTTCGTTGTACGTTAGCGATACGCCGAAACGTAAATCGTAACGAGAAGATTCGCTGGAATAGTTTGACATTTTATCTTAGGAGGAGGGAGGGGGACTATTTCAAAACATGACCAAATAATATTACGTATCGCTTAACGGTATTTACTTTGGTTTTGTAACGGTTTGAACGTTTAAGAAAAAAAAAAAAAAAAAAGAGAAAGAAAAGAAAAAAAATATACTAGAAAGTACAAAATAATTTGACCACGCCGAGTATCACCTTCTTCTCTCTGAAAGTTTTCCCCTTGAAGTTCATCGATTTTACACATTGGCTAATGGATTATACGATTTAAATTTAACCATCGTATTAAAGAATAATTTAGGTTAAAATAATATTATTTTATGCGAACTCTGGGAAAGCATTGAAAAGTTTTGCGATAGCATTTCTAAGAGTATCAAACTAGAGAAGGAGAGAGAGAAAGAGAGAGAGAGAGAGAGAAAGAGAGAGAGTGGAGGAAGAGAAGAAGAAAGGGATAGGGAAAGAGAGAGATTTGCGTTTCGACGTCGCGACGCTCGGCAGTTGTAGCCCGAAAGTTCCACAGTCGCGGCGTTCACGCTGGATACAACAGAGGGTGGATTGAGACTTTAGCGTGGCGCAGGCGTCGTTGCACTTTCGAGTATTCCAAGAGCCCGAGTACGTGAGAAAGAGATAGATGTAAAGAGGAAGGGGAAAAGAGAGAGAGTGGGAGGGTGAGAGGGAGAGAGAGGGAGGGAGGGAAAGAAGGGGAGAAAAAGAGAGAGAGAGAGAGAGATGGGTTACTCCTTTCGTTGTAGCTCTCAGCGTTTCCACCCTCCGCTTTCCACCCTTCCCTCTTTCCCACTCTGGGTGACGAGCGTACGCAAAATAGCGGCACGTCGTCGAGAGCGTCGCGTCTCCTTTCCGGCAATCGCATTTTCCACCTTGCTTGATAAAAGCATAGTCTCGTGAATTTTGTTTAGTAAAGACGTTCCACCCTTAATCGTTTTTTGTAAATACAAGTATAACTTTCGATGGGGGGCGGGTCACCTAGTATTGTTTATAAAAGAACGAGTTAACGTCGTTCTTTCAATTATCTTTCGATTATCTAACAAAAAATAGTTTCTTTTTTATTTTTTAATTTAAATTTGATATATATATATATATATATATATATATATATATATATGAACGATAAGAAACGAGAACGTAAAAAGCTAAGAGATTAATCGTACATCTTAAAATTCGCCTTGAAAAGATTTATTCGGTTTTAATATTAAGTTTTGAATTTATTAGAGCGAAACAATGATAATAAGAAAAATCCGGCTTGATGGGATATTTTTACGAGAGGGGAAAACTTCGGTTGATAAAAATTTTTTAATCGCGTTTCATGCGCGAGCGAACCCGAAAAAGAACTTTTTTATTATCGCCACGGGATCGTTCTTACTTTCTCGTATGTGCTTGAACGCGTTTAATTTTTTTTTCCTTTTTTTTTTTTACTCCTTTTCTTGTTTTCAAACTCCCATCTTTCTTTCGTCTACGATCTTCATCTCTTACATATCTCCGTAAGGAACGATATATAGTCGCCCGATTTTCCATCATAATCGAGAATATAACCAAATCGAATTGTCGAAATTTCGTGCCGTTTCATTTACAATCTCGCGCAACAGGTGACACGATCTGCATTTTTTAATCCGCATTTAAATGCGAAATCGAATCGGAGTCGATCGACGTAGGAAAATTTTAGCTACGTAAACCGCACTCGTGGAATCTCAATTGGTGATGGATCAATTTTGAATGAGGGTAGGCGGATAGAAGTAGAAGGGACAGGAAAGAGAATCGATCGTCGGGAATGACGACGCCAAGGAAGACACGCATTCCTACGAGGAGCTCGTGTAAAAATGGATGGCATTGATGGGATGGATGACAAGAAAGAGAAAGAAAAAAATTAATCCGAGTAAAAGAGAGAAAAGAGAGAGAGAGAGAGAGAGAGAGAGCTATCTCTCGCAAATCAGCGAGAGATGGCATCGCCCTGGAGTACCTTTCTCTTTCCACTAGTAGTAGTCCTTCTCTCTTTCTCTCTATCGCTCTTGCTCGCTCAAAATCCTTTCTTTCGTACGCTCATTGTGCCGGATAATATCGCGGTTGCCTTCTTCTTTCGCCGAGTGTCGCGAGCGAGTCTCGAGAGAAATGAAGTCGACGAAAGAGAGAGAGAGAGAAAGAGAAAGAGTGAGAGAGAGAGAGAGAGAGAGAGAGAGAGAGACGGAGACGAAGAGGGATAGGGAGAACATACAAATATATATATATCATATAATATATGTATGTAGAAGCGACTGGCTTTCTCTCTCCGTGGGCATTTCAAAAATAGTCCGCCTTGAAAGTACGCGACAAGAAAGGATCGATGGATTCTTAAGGATATACATATATCCGACGAAAAAAATGAGCACACCGCTCGTAATCCTAGGACGGCTTAAATCATACATACATACATACATACATACATACATACATACATACATATATATATATATATATATATATATATATATATATATATAAAATATTAATAATAATAATATTTCACGTTTGTCGAGAAGAATAAATCGATGAGAGCTCAATCTCTCTCTCTCTCTCTCTCTCTCTCTCTCTCTCTCCTCGCTTACGAGTTCGCGAAAAATCGGAAGAAATTCTCATGTATACATGGGGAACGCGAATGAGTGGAAAGAGAGAGAGAGAGAGAGAGAGAGAGAGAGAGAGAGAGAGAGAGGGAAGAAGAGGGTTATTACGTTACTCGGGATGTTCATGACGCTTATTCTGAAAAGGAGTAGGATGGTGGCGGTGGCGGTAAAAGGATGGCGGTATTGGCGGTTGCGGCTCTCTCTCTCTCTCTCTCTCTCTCTCTCTCTTTTCCCCTCTCTCTCTCTTTCTTTCTCGCTCTATCTATCTATCCATCTCTCTCTTTTTCTCTCCCTTTTCCTCTTTCTCTCGCATACACGCACATACACGTACACGTAGTCGCTCGTTCCAACGTTCTTTCTGTGCTCCCGTCGTTCTCACGGGGCGAAGCGGTTCAGTGCAACGTCCTCGACGCCCATAGCAGCCGCCACAGGTACCCTCGTCGCCGTCGTCGTCGTCGCCGTCGCCGTCGCCATCGCCGTCGCCGTCGTCGTCGTCGCCGTTACCGTTGCCGTTGCCGTCGCCATCGTCGTCGCCGTCGTCGTGATCCCCCAGCCCCTGTTTGTACGTGTGTGCACACACCCACACACATACACGCACACACACACAACACACACTTATTCTGTATTTGTACGACTAACGTAAGCGAAACAATGGTCAGTGGCATAGGTGGCGTCGCTCGTAACGCGCGTACTTCGCCTTTACGGCGGCCGCGTTAGACTTAATTAAAAGCTCGAACCATCCCTCTCGTAAATGAGAGAATGAGAGAGAGAGAGAGAGAGAGAGAGATAGCTTACAGATATTAACGTCGCATTCGTATGCGAGGTTCGCGTGGCGATCCAATAATTCCGCGTAGAGGGAAAGCGCACTTCGTTATCCCTTTACGTTCCTCCTCAGGAAATTGCACGTCCCCCAAGTCCCAACCGAGTAGTGCTGCTGGGTCAGCACTTTTAATCCGACTATCTTTCAAAAATATGGGTTATAGTTTACCTAACATTTTGTGCTTTACCTTTAATAAGAAAAATTAATTTATTATTTTATATTATTAAAAGTTTTATAATTATTGTATATATATATATATATTTCTTATTTTTGTTATCTTTTAAAAGATTTTGGGAAAAATATTAGACCGAGAGTTTGTTTGAATATTGCTATAATCGATTATTAAATTTTGATCGCGTACGTCAAATCTGCGGATAATGGAAAGAAAAAAAGAAAAAGAAAGAAAGCGCTTAATCGGCTCGTAACTTTTCTCGTTCCTACGAGCGAGAAACAATTTAAACTGATTCAAATTTATCGATCGATAATTCGTTGCATATTTAATAGACGTGGAAAGTTTCTAGTTACAACGTCGAAGAGGCATTGTTTCAAAGCTTACGAGGAGAACTTCTCTCGATCGTTCGGTTCTCTTAATTTCCGTTAAATATAATAATTGACTGTTAATCCCAACTCCTTGTAATATTTATCTTCGACTCTTTGCGTTCCGTTGGCGTTGTCGTTTTTATTTGTATTTTTATTTATTTATTTTTTTTCTCCTTTCTTTCCCACGACTACGATGTCGCAACGAACGCGCGGTAATGCGCAAAAATTTCTATTTCGAGATAAAGAAAATTATAATCATCGTCGAACGCTTAAAAAATAATTCCTAAAGACAACGACGCATGCACGTATGTAAAAGTAAATAAGTTACGTATCTATGTGTATGCGTGTATGGATGTTTGTCTGTGAAATCTTTTCGAATTCGTTTCCTCCTAGAAACATCGTGCGAATCAAATAATCGCAAGTAGTAAACACGCGAGGAACGCTACCGAGCGGAAAATACACACGTTACGCGCTCTAAGGTTAAGGTCGAGGTTCCTCGCGCGAGCAGCAGCAAGCATCGGCGGAGCATCGTGAAGGAAACGTGTTGGGGATACACGTCTAGCTGTTTACAACGATCGGTCTTCATAGCACTCTCTAACATTTATTATCTCTCATACGTACCGCTATTTGTAAGAATCGTGATATCGGAAGATAGATCATAATTGTAATATTAAATGGAATCGACCATTATCCCCCCAACCGAATATATTATCGTCGTTCGTTCGATTAATTATTGATGATCTTGCCGATGTTTAAACGACGATCGGTTAAGAGAATTTTTGAATGATCGTTACGATCCGTTGCTATTTAAAGAAAATAAAAAATAAAGAAGAAAGAAAGTCAGCAGCATCGATAGCAACAGTAGCAGCAGGAGATGGAGGTGGAGGAGGAGGAGAAAGAGGAGGAGGAGGAGAAGGAAAAGTAAAGAAATTCAAACGACGAGATCGAGCACCACTGGCGCGGATTTGTAGTAAGCGTAAGCAGAGCGGTACAGATGCGTCGGCTGTTGCGCGCGCGCGATCGACGAATCCCAGCGCGCACCGTGAAACTGTGATGACGCAACCGCCAAGCGTTGGTGGAGGTTGGAAGTGCGGGCGACGCGTCGTGAACGCGACTACTCTTCGCGCGCGCGCGCGCGCGAGCGTTTACGTACGTATATCTCTATGTGTATGCGTGTATGTGCGCGCGCACACACACACGCGCGCGCGCACGCGAAAAGCTCCGTCGCCGCTTCGCGTGGGAGGCCTTTAAGTCGCGCTCGCGACTTTTCCTTCCTTTGAGAATCCAAAGAATTCTATTAACTTGTCTCACGTTCTATCACACCACGTGCAAATCCTCTTACGAATTCCTTTAATAATTTGATAATGATCTAATACAATTCGTATGTTGTTGAAAATGATCGACTGTTTGTACTTTTCATTTCTTTTTTTCTCTTTTTTTTCTTATTCTCTCTCTCTCTCTCTCTCTCTCTCTCTCTCTCTCTCTCTCTCTCTCTCTCTCTCTCTCTCTGTCTCTCCACTTTCTTTCTTTCTTTCTTCTTTTCTTAAACAGGTAATCGTAAGATTCAATTGAAAAAAGAACAAAATAAAAGAAAATAGATAAGATCGTTTATGTGTCATGAAAAATGTTGTTCCCCCTTTTTCGAAATTAACTCATACATTTTTCTAGAAAATTTCCCTCAGGATGGTATATGCTTTTTCGAAACGATAAGGTCTCTCTCTCTCTCTCTCTCTCTCTTTTTCTCTTTCTCTCTCTCTCTCTCTATCTGTCTCTGTCTCTGTCTCTCTCACTCAGTACTTTCCGTAAGCGCGGTAATGGAAAAACTTTTGGCAGGGTTTGAGGGAAGTGTAGGTAGTCGAATAGCGAGCATCGGGTGGGTGACCTGGTGCGCAGGTAGTCCGATGTTTCACCCTCCCTCCCCCCACCCTTTCGCGTTTCACTTCGGCCGATGGCACGCGAGCCGTACGTAGCGTACGACTATTGGAATTGTGTGCGACGATAATACGCCGTACGGTATATAGCGACGATGGTGGGATGGTGGGATGATGGTATAAGGTTCATGAAAGAGAGAATGAAAGAGGGAGAGATCGAGGAGGGAGTCTCTCAAAGTCCGTCGTCGTCGTCGTCGTTGTCGTCGTTGTCGTTGTCGTTGTCGTCGTCGTTGTCGTCGTCGTTCGTCGTGTGGTCGGTGGCATCGGGGCGTCCGGTAGAAGCGTCGCGTCGCTCGGTCGTGTCGATTCGTATATATACAGAGAAAAAGAGATCCACAGACACAGAGAACACAAATTCATATGTATTAAGCGGCGTGTATACATGTATAAAGGAGGAGGGCACATCGAAAGGAACGAAACGGCTTCGGGCTCGGTCGTACTCGTTCGGGGCATGCTATTCACCGAAGCTGGCCGATGTTCACCGAGTAGAGTCGGTCGACTAGCGTCGGGCAACCAGGCAAGCAAGCAAGCAAGTAGGCAGGCAAGCAAGCAAGGAAACAAGCAAGCAGACAAGCAAGCAAGCAGGCTGGCAAGTAGGCAGGCAGGCAGGCAGGCAGGCAGAAGGCAGGCAAGCAGCAAGCCGGCAGGCAGGCAGGCAGGCAGGCAGGCAGGCAGGCAAACAGGCAGGCAGGCGAGGCCTCCTCTTTCGAGAGTCGAGTCGGGGAGTCAGTCAGTGGCTGACGACTCCTCGGGCCGTCAGGTTGTTCGTGCGGGGGATGTCGACGCCTTGCGCTACCACGAAACCACGTGCGCCGCGTGACAGTTCCGATAGAGCCGTGGGAGGAGAGGTTCGTGGTATCGTCGAGCCGACGAGACGCGACATTGTACGAGCAACGATCGAGCGCGCGGCAAACGTCTTCCTACTTCGTTTTCGTACTAATCTCTCTTAATACTGTTTTAACATCGTAACCGACTATAAACGTACGACGATATTTAACAATATCCTTCCTCGTTCTTTCCTTATTCTTTCTTTTTTTCTTTTCCTCTTTTTTCTTTATTGTTTCTGTTTTTTTTTTTTTTTGTTGTTCCTTTTTTCGTCTCGTCAAGACAAACTGACGACCTTTTCCATTATCTCCTTTCCTTCGCTTCCCTTTTCTCTCGTCTTCGTCGATCGTTTAACGAGATTTCTTTTTTTTTTTTTTTTCTTTATTTTATTTTCTTTTTTTTTTTTCTTTACTCATTCATCATATTAGTAAGAGAAAATTTCCGGTCGATCAAGAAATTCTGTCCCAGGCAGGTTAAGCCGACGATTCGCGAATCTTTGATAATTTTTCGATTATGTACTTAATCACGGATCGATGTTCGTCGGAAGAAGTAAATTAAACCGCGATGGGGTTTCGATCGATATCGATTCAACGAATATCTTCGTACTTCATCGTGATTATAACAAGAATCGAAATAAGTCGGATGTGAATATAATGAGTGCCGTACGTGAGAAGAACGTCAAAGTTAATCTCACCGGTCGCTCCAAAGCGAAAGTACGATCGAACACGCTTGGTAAGAACGGGATCGATACGTTACAAACCGATTTTTAGCATCTAAAAAGACTCACTCTGACTATCGCGATTTCGATTAATATTAAAATAAAAAATAATAAAAAATCAAGAAAAGAAAAAATCAAGAAAAATGACGACCTATTGCGTTACGCTCAAAAAATCGATTTATTAATTAGATCAAACGTCGAATTGTCCAAACGTTGAAATAAGTCTAGCGAATTGATAATTATATCGCAGAGACACGTCGGAAGAGGAAGGGTTAAATATCATTTGACGTTCTCAAGACCGCGGGTCGTGTCGTTGTCGGATGCTCCTTAAGTTCTTGGCCGAAAAGCGCGAAGGAAGTGGGAAGTAAATCGGGCCGATGTCGAATACGTAACGCGTGTGAATTAGTCGCGGGACGGCCGCGCCTGGGACAAGAAACGGAATAATAACGACCGCAACCGGAACAAGAAGGCTACGACGACGGAGACGGAGAAAGGAAGAGTAAGGGAGATATAAAAAGGAGGAGGAAGGCAAACGAGAGAGAGAGAGAGAGAGAGATTGAAGTAGATAAAGAGAGAGAAAACTTCACGAATGCGATAGGAAAGAGGGAGGGAGAAGTCACGAAGGTTTGGATAGAAAAGAGAGGGGGGAGAAAGAGAGAGAGAGAGAGAGAGAGAGAGAGAGACGGAAACACAGATAAAGATAGATAGATAGATGATAGATAGAGAGACAGAGAAAGAGAGAGAGAGAGAGAGAGAGAGAGAGAGAGAGAGAGAGAGAGAGAGAGAGGGCGAGGAGGGTATCGCGAAGAGAGGGAAGAGGCGGAAAGAAGATTTCTGGGCACGCGCAGTACACCTGCTAACGTGTAGTGGCACGCGCCGTACCAACCCTTCTCCACCAGCATCACCAGCACCACTACTAACATTAACAGTACTACCACCATCAAGAACGGTAGCGGCAGCGGCAGCAGCAGCAGCAGCAACAGCAGCAGCAGCAGCAGCAGCAGCACGGCCGCTGGCATCGCTTGGCCCTCTCCACCTCGTTCTCTTACTGCGACGGCAGTCGAGCACTCCCTCCCTCATCGCGGCGCTTCGTTCTCCTCCGCGGCCGTCGGCGCCGCTTCTCCCACCCTCCCCCGAGCGTTCCTCCCTCCGGAACGGTCCCCTCGCGCGTGCCGCGCGGGAGTCAATCGCTCGTGGACTTCGACGAGGCGAGCACACGCGGCTCCTTCCTCTTTTCTCTTTCTCTCCTCTCCCGACGTCGTTCGTGCGTGACGTTTTCGACGTGGAAAAAAAAAAGTAGGAGAAAGAAAGAAGTACGATCGACGTCGTTCGCCGTGTCTTGACGTTTCTCCCTCTCCTTCTTTTCTCTCTCTCTCTCTCTCTCTCTCTCTATCTATCTATCTATCTATCTATCTATCTCTATCTCTAACTCTCTCTATCTGTCTCTCTATTTCTCTCTGGTTCTCAGTCTTTTTTCTTCTTTTTCGATGACTCTCCATTTTCCTCTGTCTGTCTGTATCGTCTATTCGTATCTCATAAAATTCTTGGAGTTTTTAATTAGTTAAATCTTCCATGTAGCTATATATATATATATATATACATATAGATATATATATTATATATATATATATATATATATATATATATATATATATATATATATTAGGTGAAAGAAGATAAGAATCGATAAAGGAAAAAGAAGTGTATATCGAAGGTTGGAGTGGCAAGGGGACATTGTCGATAAAAAGGTGCGAAGGAAGAAAAGGGAGAGGAAGTAATAAAACGGAGATATACGGAGTAGAAGTAATAGAGAGGACGGCACCAGAGAGTAGCCGGCCGATGTTAGCGTATGAAAGAACCCGGTCGGCCTCCTCTTCCGCCTTCTCCTCCTCATCCTCTCGCGAGGGCACCGCGAGGTGGGAAACGTCATCGACGACGAGAAGTTTTATCTAAGAGCCGGGATCGGTGCGTGGAGAACGACGAGGAGGACGAGGACGACGGCGAAGCCGTAACCAACTACCTATCGTCGAAACGTTCTCGATCCTCGCTTAAAAACGGGAAATAAAAACGAACGGAAGACTGTTTAAAACTGTTTAAGAAAGAGGAAGAGAGAGAAAAAAAGACCGTCCAGTTGTTAAAGACAGAGAGTGTGAGAGAGAGAGAGAGAGAGAGAGAGGGAGGAAGGAAGAGAGAGAGAGAGAGGAAAGAGAGAGAGAGAGAGAGGTCCGTGACTTATTTCGCGAGTCTCGTCGTTGGAACGCATTTCGATTGGGTCGGGCCTATGCCCGTTGATCCGGCCGTTCCGCCGCAGACTTTTCCCGTTCCTTCGTCTCCGACGTAGTGGAAAAGAAGAGGCAGGGAGAGAGAGAGAGGACGAGCACACTTTTCTTGATCGTTCTTCCGCGCAAGCAACGAACGTTTCTCATCGACCGAGCTCTCTCTCTCTCTCTCTCTCTCTCTCTCTCGCGCTCTCTCCGCTCTCTTACTATCTTGCTCTCGCTCGCTCGCTCGCAAAACCACCTGTTGACGATTTACGAGGGAAAATCTACGTCGTTCTACCTTACGAAACGTTCTACATTTGACATTTTTTTGCAGAAGAAATCGGTGAAGATCCTTTCTTCTTAACCAAAAGACGTTCATTCCAAAGTAAGGTGCTAACGATCATTTTGTCCGATAAGTGTTCTAAATTCTAAATAAGCCACGAAATGTTTCGAATGATCCTATTTTATTCGATAACCCATCGAAAATAGGAGGGAGAGAGAGAGAGAGAGAGTGTGTGTGTGAGCAGTTGGGGAAGAGGTGGAGGAGGAGGAGGAGGAGGAGGAGGAGGAAGCTAAAGGTTTCAGTGCTCTCTTCGTAAATTTTCGACGATCCGAAGATGAGTATAATACCCCGGGACTACGGCGAGTGTTTTTTTTTCTATGTCAATGTTATCCGCCCGTTGACGTGTTATCGGTCAGTTGCATCGGCCACTGCTTGAAAAACTCGTCGGTGTCAACGGGGTCACAGAACGTTCCGTGTAGATTACGCGATCCGCGAAACGCCTTTCGGACAGGTCTCCGCTCTTTGTCTCTGTCGCTCTTTCGCATTTTCGCTCTGTGATGCGGTAAAAAAAGAAGAAGAAGAAAAAGAAGAAGAAAGAAAAAGAAAAACAAAGAAGAAGATCTTGAGAAAGAGATCTTGAAAGAGAGGAATGAAGAGGGGGGAAAAGGAGGAAGAAGAAACGATTAGTCCTTCCTACGAAAGCTCCAAAGACGATCGATTCAAAGTGATAGCTAGTCAAATAATAAATAATTAAGAAGTGGAGAAAGAAGTTGAGAAAGAAAAAGAAGAAGAAGAAGAAGAAGTAGTAGTAGTAGTAGAAGAAAAATAAGAACGGGGATATATCATTAGTCATAGAAATTCAAGTGTATTTCCGCGAGGGAACTGCTGGAACATTCTAAAAAATATTCCTTTGAGTGAAGAGAGAGATATATATCGTGTGGTTTTCGTCGTGGTGTTGTTCGCTGACGATAGCGTTAAACAAACTCCAACGACCTTCCGCGCACGTAGAACTTCGCCGGTATCTGCAAGGCGAGCCGATAACGCTTTTGTAATAATAATATAAAGCCATTGGACTTGTTCGAAAACGAGCATCAACGTTCGCTCGTCGTTGTTATTCGTCGAATCGATCTTTGTGTTCTCTTTCTCTCTCTCTCTCCTTCTCTGTCTATCTCTCTCTCTCTATCTCTCTCTCTCTCTCTCTCTCTCTCACTCTATCTTTATCTCTCTTTCTCTCTCTCTCTCTCTCTTATTTTGTTTTTTTGTACTTTTATTTTCTTTTCTTTCTTCATCGATTCATCGATACACGAAGTGAATGAGGAACTGAAAAATTTCGAAGGAACACTCGAATGTTATATTACGCTCTTACAGTGAAAAGGAGTGTAGAATTAGTGTAAATTTTGGATACGCTCGCTGGAAGGGCTACCCAAGTAAAATTTTTTCGTTGATTATCGAAATTTTGTCGAACGTATCGAAGAGAGAGAGAGAGAAAAAAAAAGAAAAAAAGAAAAGAAAAAGTAACTACTGAGAACCACCGGTGTGGACTGTGCGTTTCGTACGAAAAGAGAGAGAGAGGGGGGGAAGGGAGACAGGAGTGCGTCGAACCGAGAAAGATTTCGGTAAAGTGATCGAGCGAGGATAGAAAGCACGTGATCGAAAAAGGGTATGGTGGGCCCGGCAGAACCAGGGCCTTGGGCCCGGGTGGCCCGCCTCTGAAAGAAGAATCTTATATCCGACCCGTCAGTTTGCTCCATTACGCTGCCTGGAATGATGGTACGTTTGTTTTTCTCTATGATTTAGACACGATATTTGAGAACGTTTTTAGAAACTAAATGGGATATATATATATATATATATATATATATATATATATATATATATATATATATATAAAAGAGAGGGAAAAGAAAAACTTCTGGATTTATATCAAATTTCATACGAATCCTATATCGTAAATAATAGATCGTTACTGTGTCAAAAGGATTTCTTTTCTTTCTACGTTTAATTTTCTTCCAGATAATATCGCACGCTTCTAATTGATATTGTTTTAATCCCGTTTGTCTACATTTAGATATATTTATTTTTGGATGATCGTGTCAATTCGACGAAACAAATAATTAATAATTGAATTACTAAAACGAAGATGGGAAATAAAATAAATGAAATTATTTGTTGAGATTCATTTTAAGATTACGTCGTTTTGTTCTAATTGATTACTATCGATTAATGTTAATCGATTATTATCGATTAACGTTAACTAAAGATAGGATAGATACCATTAGGAAATTCGATGTCTCGATGACGTTTCTCGGAAGTTGCAGAATAAAAAATGGAAGAAAGGAAAAATAGAAAAGAAAAAAGAGAGAAATAAGACATTTATCGCATCTCGCGATTCGAAATCGCAAGGTTCTCGTTGGATAAAATAAATGATGGACACGCGCGCACGAGCACGTATTACGCGGCCGTGACAATAGAGTCGAGCGTCGTCTAACGGCATTCTATCGGTCGACCGAGCGATAATAGGAGGTATTCGCGATGTTTCGCATCGTTCGAAGACGTTCCTCGGTCGTTCTCTCTGTTAAAGCCTCGTTGTCCTGTATCTTCCGATCATATCGATTTCTTGTTTGCTTACGAAATGAAAAATACGATAGAAAGAAAAATATTTCTCGTATATTTCGATATCATTTATTATTCGTACGTAACGATTGACTTTTACGCTGACAATTTATCGCCTCGTTGACGTAACGCCCGACATTTATCCTCATAAAAATACATAAGTTCGTAAAAAAAGAAGAAAAAGTAAAAAGAAAAAAAGAACGAAAGAAAGGAAAAAAAGGGAAAAAAAAAAGAAAAAGAAAAATGGTCGGTGTAGTAAATAAACATTATTATTCCTTCAAATGTCATCCTATAAATAGAACGATCATATATTACTTTCTTAAAGTTTTAACCGCTTCTAATTGGTTTAATTAAAAAGGAAAACGTTGAAATGTCCTAAGCAGGATTAATTTGTGATTTCTTATTGAAAGGCCTAGTTGTACTTTGTAGAACTAACGTCGATTTTAAGTTGACCGTTATCAATGAAATCGTTTCCTTATTACCCAATTTAATTGAGTTTATCGTTAGAACGATATTCCCACTGGCAACGTAACTACTAAATTCTAATTACTTAAGCCTCAGTATCTTTCGTACTGTTATTTAATAAAGAACACCGCACGTAGATACATACGTAATCCATGTTTGTTATACATGGATACGTACGTATCCATGATGTTCGTGTTCGAATCTAAGAACTCCATTACGCAAAGTGGTAACCGCGTTCCGCATTTGACAAGGAAATATAAAAAGTGGATGATTATCTTTACCGTTTATGATGCCACGATAAATTCGTTCCGCGAACGGGGAACGGTACTGAAGTGTTCGCGGAAAATGAACCCCTTTCGATTGAATCTTTTACCGACTTTTAGCGCCTACGAAACAGTTGGACAGGTTGTCGCTAAAAACGAGTCCACTCACTACTAATCGTAAGGATCAAAATGGATCGGCGTAATTTTTTATCGCAAATTTGATTTTTCTTCCTTTTGGCGGCATCGAATCCGTCCGACGAAAACAAAATTTATCGTAAGATCGCACGAATACGACGACTACGAGGACTACGACGACGATACAATGCATATCGCATTAAATAATCGAATCAACGAATTCGATAAAATTTCATTATTTTCCACGTGACGTGTGTTAATCGATCGAATGATTTGTTTTTCTCTCTTTCTTTTTATTTTTTCTTCTTCAACGAGAGAAGAGGGAAAGCTAAAAGGAGCAACAACGTTTTGATTTATCTTGATTCGATCTAGAGTAAATTTAATCGTTGTTATAAGCATCTCGTTTAAAAATAGATTCGTTGGATCGATTACGCGTAGATAATCATTTTTTTTTTTTTTTTCGAAGGGCTCTTACGTAGCTCCGTTCGCACGTAATAATTATTATCGAGTGCCACGAGGGAGAGGCAAGCCGTACTTATCGTTATTCGCGTTGCAATTAACTACAGTGGAGGTGGTGCATTCCCCTTTTCGTTCACGTGGGTGGAAAGAGAGTGAGAGAGAAAGAGAGAGAGAGAGAGAGAGAGAGAGAGAAATAGATAGAAGGGTAGAGGAGGGGTAGCTTCGAGTCCACGTTCCAGCTCTGGCAGGTCATAACGGGGGAACGTGCTTCGTTCGGTCGGTTGGTTCGTGGCTACGCGTCGGAATTATTTATACCACTTGATTACACGCGTTTGCTACCGGACAAAGCCGACCGAGAATCCGAAGGTGCACGAGCACCATTACGAGCACTCGATTGGTTAACTCGAAAAAGACGTTTACCCGTCTTATTTAGATTCGCCGAGGGAAAGATAAAGTGAAAATGAAAACGGATAGACAGACGGATAGACAGTGTATTGTATTTTTTTCCTTTCTTTCTTTCTTTCTTTCTTTCTTTCCTTCCTTGACCATCTATCCGTCACTTATCACGATCGTTTAAGCGGCATCGTTTAGTTTCGATTAAATAATATTCGTGAATACTGTGGGATAGACGTCATCGTGTGATTTCTTCTTCTTCTGCTTTTTTTTTTGATTTGGAGTGATCGCGAAATTAAAACGATGTTACCATGATATTATTTTCGCCGTTTGTAATGCCAATGAGACGTCTCGTTTGATCAACATTTAATGTTCCCCGTCGAACGAATTTACTTCGTGCGTTCGATCAAATTGATTTAATTTTTATTCGGCGATAGACCGAAATAGGATCGCCGACCGACCAGTTGATTCGCACGGAGAAATATCAAGAGATTATTCGTCCGTTCGCATTAGTTATCGACCCACTTCCAACTGGAGGAAAATGTAAGTTTCGTCGAGTAAGTTGTTTGTACTGAAACTACACGACTCCACGAGTCGTACATCGGGGCCCGGTTTCGCGCGATAAAGTTTGTTTTAGAAACCGAGTCGGTGGACATCATGGCATACAAAGTTTCACCGTGCCGATGTTTCGTAAACGATAATCTCGAAATCGTCTTATAATTTGGGAAACTTTCTCTTCTCTCTTTACACTTCAATTCTTTTATTTATTTTTTATTTTTTTTTTTTTGTATTTATTTATTAACGAAAATCGATCAACTTTTCCATAAAAACAAAAAAAGAAAAAGAAGAAAAAAAAATTTCTTACTTCCATTAGAAATCGAATATTTATTATTTCATTCGATCCAATTGATATTGTTAACATTCTTTAGTATTATCGATTTCATTGAAATACATATTTACATGGATACACACGGACACAAACACACACACACACGCACGCACGCACGCACACATACGTAAGAATTTTAGGCTTACAATTAGAAATAATATGTATGTTATTTCAAACGTATACGGTGTTTCTTATTTACACGAAGTTTTACATTGAAAATGATAAACTTTAAAGCAAAATTGTTTTCTCGAAATATTTCTCTTCGATTTATCCACCTTCGGGTGACTTACTTTTATCAGTTGCCCGGCCTTTGCACATTTCCGTTCCGTGTTTATCGTATCGCAACGAATATATGAATAAAATACGAATTCCCCCTCCCCTTCCCACATTACGCGCGCGCGTCCTATTCGTTCGTACACGCTGTTGTATCGCGCGTCTAGCAAACTAAACTAATTTAAATAAGCTCGATACTACTTAATAGAAAATTTTAATATTAGAAATCGTTCGATGCCGTTGGAACATTTCGGATTAGAATATAATGTAATGGCATTGACGATTACTATAATTTCTAGTAGTTATTTTTATTTATATATTTGCGCTACTTAGATCCTCTTTTCCCTTTTCCCACGTTTTCGTTATTTCCTATTTTATTCCAACGTACACGGAAATTTTATCGACCGCGATGTACCTAATTGAATCTTTAAACGGTCGATTAGATCGTCATCGAATCGTGGCACTACGTTCTTCATTGTCTTTTAGAAACGGAGCCGAGAGAGCTATCTTGAATCTTCGGGAGAGAAGTTCGGGTCACTAAAATACATTCGTTGGCCTTGCCACGTTATTTAGCCTACTACTCTTTAGAGCAAAATTCTCATTCTATATTTCTCTCTCTCTCTCTCTCTCTCTCTCTCGTCGGTCCAACCCCCTTCTCAACCCCCTGTAAACCCCTCGCATTTTCCATCTTTCTCTTTATCTTAAGTACTCATCTTTTCATTCTTTGATTTCTCTTATTCGCACTCGTTGAAAATATATTTAGCTAGCAGCATGAAGGAGGATGACAGATATCAGCTATACGGAGTACCATCTAAAATAATAGTGATTCGTGACTCGCTAGTATTAACTCCGTTCATATACCTAGATATACAACCTTTTACATATGTATGTACTCTTATACGTAACGACACTGTAGTACAGCTAGCGTCATTCAGTATTTTCCACTTCCTCCCTTTCCTCTTTCCTCTCTCTCTCTCTCTCTCTCTCTCTCCTTCTCTCTCTCTCTCTCCCCCTCTCTCTTTCTCTCTCTTACGTCCCCCCTCTCTAACACTCTTTTAGTTTCATCGTCTATCTTCTCGCTTCTGTCGTTCAACGGATTACTTACTGCAGACATATGCTCTATACATAATGATCTGATTACATATCGTCGTTGCTCTCCTTTCGATCCACTCTCCGCCTCTCGCTCAGCCGTTGATAAGCTCGATAAAATTTTAACATGTACGCTCTTTCAGCCGATCCTAATTTATCGTCCGGATGAATTTTCTTTCGAGATTTGCGAATAAAATTTATTCCTCCAATTCACGTTTATTATAATATCATTAATAAAATACATAATTATCGATTTGTTAGATTATTATTGTTATTATTGTTATTTTATTATTATTATTATTATTATTATTATTATTATTATTATTATTATTATTATTATTATTATTATCAAAGAAAAATATATTCACATATCGAATTTATTTCAAATTTATTTCCGATTTATTTGTAATTTATTTCCAACGAGATATTTTAATCGCGCAGTATCGACGAATAAGAACGTCCCTTTTAATATTTTTTTTTCTTTTTTTTTTTTTTTTTTTTTTTTTTTACTAATTGATCTCATTCGTTCGCATGAAAAATTTTACGTTCTCTCGTTTCTATCTTATTAATCGATTTAATTGAAAGGATATAATGAAGATAGAAAAAAGAGTGAAAGAGAACGAATGTGTGTAGGCGCGTATGTATGTATGTATGTATGAATGTATTTCTCGGACACCAATTCAGGCGTACATATTTTGACGATACGCGAAGGTTTAGCGGGGCCGTACGTACCATCGCGAAATTTCCCCGCGCTTTACGACGCGATAAACCTTCGCGTTTTCTCAACTAATTTCCAGCGTGACGAAAAGTCGTTCCGGCGATGAATTCACGTCGCTTATTCTAGAAATATCGTCCTGCGCGTTCGTTCCCTCTCCCTTCTCTCTCTCTCTCTCTCTCTCCCTCTCTTTCTTTTTCTCTCTTATTCTGTTTTCAGTCTTCTACCTATTCGAACGGGGCCCCGGTGGTCATCCATTAACGAAGATATTTTAAGAGAAATAAATAGGGATGCACGTGCCGACGATTCGCGATCTTCAAAAGATATAAGTATACGTTAGAATACTCACGCATTTAGGCACGCACGCAGGCGTATGTAAAATATGTATAGGCGTGCGATTCCGCGCGCCATCCATACTTTCCTTCGACCGTTGTATTTTTAGCTACTTCGAATCTCGGTAATTTCGGTTCAAATATTTCTCCATGAGCCGGCACCCAAACTCGGCCGAGAGAGAAAAAGACGATTACGACGTGGACGGCTACGACGACGACGACGACGACGACGACGACGGCGTCGGCGTCGGCGGCGGCGGCGTCGCCGACGATCAGGAGGATCCTTAA
This sequence comes from Dolichovespula saxonica, assembly GCA_911387935.1. Lineage (NCBI taxonomy): Eukaryota > Metazoa > Arthropoda > Insecta > Hymenoptera > Vespidae > Dolichovespula > Dolichovespula saxonica. Next base: position 4,082,293 of record OU426996.1, on the reverse strand, counting down.
CGGAGGGAGACTGGGAGAGAATCAACTACTGCGTTAAATAATTTTCCGCGTATCTCCATCGGGACCTACGCTATCCAGCGAAAAGAAATCGAATTTTCGACATCTTTAAATAGATACTAACGCAGTTATACCACTGCTATCTTTGTAACACTTAAAATAGGTGAGTGACTCTCTCTCTCTCTCTCTCTCTCTCTCTCTATCTTTCTCGTTGCAAAGCCCTGTGCAGAGATGGCACGTAGCCTCTCGATTCGCGCATGACTCTCTTTTTCTCTTTTTCTTTCTCTATCTTTCTCTATCTATCTATCTATCTATCTATCTATCTATCTATCTATCTCTCTATCTCTATTTCTTTCTTTCCATTTCAATACCTCCACCGCCAACTACCTACCTCCTTCTATCTCTTTCCACTTGCTCGTGACTCAACGCGTCGTCGTAAAGACACACGATTATACTTCGGCATATGACTTTTATTTTTGGCCTTGTCCACGACTTTATCATGCGTATACACTATCACGAACGGAAACGTGCCATTCGATTCTATGGAAAACGATCATATTGTGATATTTGTACGAAATGAAAATGACGATATATCGAGATGCTAAGAGATCGTATAAGATCTTTAACGATACGTACTGATTCCGATAATAATAAATTGGTTTAAGCAAATTTTGTTTCTTTTTTTTTTTTATCGTTCCATCTTTTAGATAATGTAAAAAAAAAAGGAAACAAAAAAGACAAAGAAAAGAAGGAAGAAAAAGGGAGAGAAAAGAAAAGGCTACATTTTTGATTAGATCAAAGGAGGAAAGTCTCGAAAATCGTAAATAGCGTATCATCGATCGGCTTTCCTTCTTTTGAGAGTTCAAAGCTATACTATGTAAAGAAGAAAATGAAAGAGTGGGAATATATAAAAATGAGGAAGCAGGGGGGTTCGGGGGTTGTAGGTGGGAGGGGAGTATAGGGAAAAGGGAGAGTATAGTGCTGCTTGGAAACGGTCGGAAAAGGGCGGATGAGAAACATTCACCGAGTCTCGACGAGGGCTCCTCCATTCGCTTTCCAGCTCCTCGCGCGAGGACTACGCATCTGAAGTTAGAGGGAGAGAGAGAAAGAGAGAGAGAGAGAGAGAGAGAGAGTCGATGCGAACTTACAGAGAGGGCGGAGGACGCGTAAAACCTCCGGCCACAGATCGATAGAAAGGTCGGAGGTGTGTCGTGTCTGTTAGACTTTGGCCCGAACTTGTGGTTACCTACCTGTGCTTGCTGTGTTCTATTGAGCCTCGAGAATACTCACGTTTGTAAACGCTACCGACCCTTCCTGCCTTATCCCCTTTGACCCTTCACCTATCGTATGAATGACGAATCTATCGCATCTACGAAAGATTTCAATCGAGAAGTCTTTCTCGAGTACCGTTTTTCTTATTTTCTACCCGCGAAATGGCAGCTTCGTTTAATCCATTAATTTGCATTTCTTTTTCTTTTTCTTTTTTTTTTTTTTTTTCTTTTATTGAGTTCCTTTTTCTCATTGAAAGGTACGATCTGGTTATGTTGTACGTGGATTATTTAAAATCATAAGGCAGCAATTCCGAACGTCCTTGATATTTATATATCTCTCGTATTAAATCGAATATTTGTTATCTTTGATGCAAGCAAATCGATCGTGACTGCGGTAGGTATAACGTTAAAAGCGCGTTTCGCATGGTGAATTTTTAAAAGTAAGTATCCCTCCTACCAACGGAGAGAATATAACTCTATAACAACACACATATTCTGGAGCACTTCGCGATACGTTAGTATCGATCAAGTATTACGGAAGCCATAGAACCTATGCAACTGGTCAGACCTCAACGTTGCTCTATAATCATTACTACTTTTACAAGTGGTAACCGTATGAAAAAGTACGTACGTTTTAACATACGTAAATTTATCCAAAGGATTTTCAATGGATTATATGAATACCAATTGGAAAATTGGATCCTTTTGTCCATTTTTCCTTTTTTTATTTCCATCTGTTAAGTCCGTTAATATCTTGGTGCCTTTTTTGTTTCATTTCTTTCTACGCTTTTAATTCACTTTTAATAATTATTTTATTACTCTGTATCGTTTCTTTTTTCTTCTCTTCTTTCTTTTTTCTTTTTTTTTTTTTTCTTTTTTTTTAAACACAAACGAGGGCCGCGATTCGTATCGGACCAAACAAATAGGTTCATTAAAGTCCTTTTAATCCCGCCGATTCTTTTTAATCGATCTTTTTAATCGATCCCTCGTGGTAAGGAATATTTTACTTTCAAGAGTTCGACTCGGCACGATCGGATAGGCCAGCATAACGGAAGCACGGTAAATCACCTCTCCCGTACTGTTTTGCAATTAAATCGCCACGCGCGCGCGCTCATTTTGAAGGGAAACGTATCACAGGCGAGGGTCGCTGTAAATCATGAGTGGTTAATAAAGCTCGGGAAAGGAGCGATTCTTCGTATCGTCGACGAAGGCGACCCATCGTGCTTTCTCATTGGATGAAATATCTCGAAGGTTAAGAAGATTTTTAAAAAATATGAGGACGAGGGGTGGAAATAAAATATGTTTTTTAATTTTTTTCTTTTCTTTTTTCTTGTTCCTTTTTTTCTTTTTTGTTTGCTTCCACTCTTTCCTAATAACTTCTCAATTTTAATTACGATCGTAAGTCGTTTCGCGAAAAAAAAAAATATTGAAAAAAGAAACATAACGACCGATGATTCTTAAAACGCGTGAGATCTGACTTCCGTACTATTATATTCTAAACGTTATTCAAAATAAGTGTCCATAGTGAGCAAACAAACGTTTGACAAAGGTTGGAATAAAGGGACTTGGAAAGATCGTTTACACTTGTGTATATGTATGTCGCCGTAAAAACTTTCGAGTTCTCTAAGAGGAAGAACTTAAAGGCAATTCGCGATCCGGAAGTTGCTTCCTTGCGGGCAAAGTTCGCCAAACCGACTACTCTCATTCTGTGTTACCCTTTCCATCGACTCTTCCCACTCCGTTGCTTTTCTGTTTATCTATCTATCTCGATTTCTCTCTCTCTCTCTCTCTCTCTCTCTCTCTCTTTCCCTTTCTATCCGCCCTATTTTCAATTGCATGATGATGCAAAGCCAACCCTCTCATGCACGCCGACAGTGACGTGCGAACGTAAACGCTTTCAAGTCGAACTAAGAAGTCTCTGAGAGGGAAAGAAAGAGAGGGAGAGAGACTGAGAGAGACTGAGAGAGAGAGAGAGAGAGAGAGAGAGAGAGAGAGAGAGGTGAAAGAGGTCGGAGAGAATCGATATTTGGTGGCAGCATGTCGCTAAAGTCCAACTCTCTCTCTATCTCTCTCTCTCTCTCTCTCTCTCTCTCTCTCTCTCTCTCTCTCTCTCTCTTTCTCTCTCGCTCTCTCCCCCACAACTGCTCCCCTCCTCTTTTTCCTTCTTCGGCCGTTTAACCCTTCGAGCTGGAACGCGCGTGGCTTCTGTCTTTTCTCCTTTCCTCTTGGAAAACGAAAAGCTCTCTTTAACTTAAGTAGATCGCATTTCATCGCGCCTCATTTAAGAGCAGAAGCGGATAACGATAACTACCGATGGATTTTTCTTATCGTCGTGCAAAATTATAACCTTAGCTTCCTCTTCTTCTCCCTCGACTCTTCTTTTTCTTTTATCTCTTTTCTTTCTTTCTTCTTCTTCTTCTTCTTCTTCTTCTTCTTACTTTCAATCGTATAATAAATTAAACGACTTTACCTCGTTGTTATGCATTATCGCATAAATATTTCTACGATCTAAGCCGAAGCAAATATTTAATTTGAAATGAATAAAAGCTCATCGAACGAAATGGGGATGTGGAATTTGATATTCAACGTTAACGAATCTTTTTAAATATCGTTATACATTCACGTATTATAATTTTCGTAAAATGAAAATGGTTCGGTTGGATTTGACGGATCGAAAAAAGGAATACATAGTAGGAAGAGGAGGTAGTCACGGAAAGGGGATGGGGAGGCGGGGAGGGGGGGAGCAAAAGTTTCTCGTTCGTGCGCCGGCAAACGAGGCCGTTGGGTGATGGTTGGAGAGAAACGTAAGAGAGGGCTGATGAAGGGCGGGGAAGGAGGGAGTATGGAAGGTTAGCGTAGTTTCGCGCCTATTCGCTGAAATAATAATGTTCCCCTCTCGACGGAGAGTGCACGCTGCCGCCACTGCCGCCGCCGTCGTCGTCGTCGTCGTCGTCGTCGTCGTCGTTGCTGAGTCAAGTTAGGTTGGACACTAAATTACACTCTCGCCACGTTCGTCCCACGCGAGCGAAGAAATTCAGACTCTGGCTGAATCCCCGAGCCGACTACTACAGACTCGCAGCAGCAATACCAGCACCAACAGCACCGCCACCACCCCCCATCCCCACCACCACCATCACCATCACCATCACCATCACCATCACCATCACTACCACCACCGACACCACTGGCGCAGCTATCTTTTTTAATTAATTTCTCCTGTCTCCACATCGGAGGACGTGGATGAATAAATGATAATCACGAACAGCCTTGCTGCTGCTGCTGCTGCTGCTTCTGCTTCTGCTGCTTCTACTGCTGCTGTCAGTTCTACTCGCTGTCGCCATTGCTTACTATGTATGCTCCGAACGAAATGAATATTTATTTAAGGAATAGAATCTTTATGGAGATTAATTAATTACCAGCTATATGTTTAAAAGAAAAAAAAAAGAAAAGAAAAAGAAAAGAGAGAGAAAGAGAAAAAACCTCTGTTTGACCCGTTCGTTTGAATTTATACAAATGTGCCTCCGTGAGACTTTGAAATACGATGCCTTCGATCGAGTCTTCTCTCCCTTTTTTTTACCTGCTCCTTTCCCCTTTCCCCGTTTCCCTTTGTTTCTTCCCTGGCGCACGCGAGCCGGAATCGAACGCAGTCTACTTCTTGAATACCTCTGTTAAGTTTTAATATATTCTGTTTAGTTTGTTGCGTACCGATATCTCCTTTGAATAATCTTTTGAATTTTTTTCTTAACTTTAACGTTATCTATCAAATCTATAGTGATTCGTTTCATTGAAATATTTCGTTTGATAGATATTTCCGTTGTCGATGTAATAACATATTCGATATATTCGAAAATTATACATACTTACCTGTCAACGGTAAAACAAGCTAGTTATCTTCCTTGAAACGTCACGGAGAAGGTTGTAAGTCAGGTATCATGCTGTTTGTTCAATAATCAATTCGGCGACCTGATGGGAGTCATGCCAAGGAGTCGAAATATTTTGCACGAAAGCTTAACAAGAGTTAACGTTATGCGTGCTCGATCGTAAGCTTCCTCCTTCTCTTCTTTTTCTTCTTCTTCTTCATCTCTCCTTCTCTCTCTCTCTCTCTCTCTCTCTCTCTCTCTCTCTCTCTCTCTCTCTCTTCTACTTCCTCTTCTTTCCTTTCCTTCGTGCACTGTGAACCAACCTGCATGTCCATACCCCCAAGCTTGCAAGTACCAGAATTTATCGCCACGGTGAAAAGCGCTTCTGCAGACCCCAGAGTACTCTCTCTCTTCTCTCTCTCTCTCTCTCTCTCTCTCTCTCTCTCTCTCTCTCTCTCTCTATCCCTCTCTCTCTCTCTCTCTCTCTCTCTCTCTGTTGAGCACCAGCAGCAGCACCAGCAGCAGCAGAAGGAGCAGCAGTGGGATCGATCTCCGTGCTACTCTTCTTCCTTGCATTTTCTTCTTCGCGATTCGTGGAAAAATTGTGGCTCGATTTACCTTCGCGGAGAACACATCGATCTGCTTTTATAGCAAAGAAATCCTCTGTTAGCGAGCAATCTTAGTTTCTTTCGATCTCGGTGTCTCGATCGACCAATGGAAATGTCGATATATAATATTTTACGATTGATCTGTATTAAAGGTATGTGTTATGTAAAAAAGCAAAAAAAAAAAAAGAACAGAAAAAAGTGGTTATTCCTCTTTGAATTTTTTTTCGGTGTCTTCCATATTATTACGTAATTACGTAATAAGCAATTAGAATCGTTGAAAACAGAATCGATAAGTGAAGAAAATTTATTAGATCGTTCGATGATTCTTCGATAAATACATACATATTTATTTCTTCTTCAGGAAATTTTCTCGTTCGTCGCAATTTGTTTTTTCTTTTTCTTTACACACACACATATATATATATATATATATATATATATATATATATATATATATATATGTATATGAAATCGCTCTTCCGTTCCTTACTTATCGTTCGATATAATGAAAGTAAAATATTTCCGTACCCGAAGTCGTAATTAACATTCGCATTATTTCAATACAAGATTCCTTTCAAATTCTACGTTACAGTTGATTCATTCGATTATCTCGATTGAAGAAGATCGTTGAATTATTTAATTTCGAGTTTTCTTCCACGACGATCGATCATAAGGATTTAATATTTGAATAAAAAGAAAAGATATAAAAAGAAAAAACAAGAGAAATTAGTTATTCAAGTTATTACCATCGGCGTAGAAATATTAATGGGATTGATTTATTATGACGTTACCACGATATTCTCTCCCCCCTCTCCCTGTTGAAATGACCGTCGAAACTAAGGAAAGAGTTATTCGTTTATAGTGCGCATACTGTTTCCTTGTAAAGCGCATAATAAATTAGAAGGAGCGGTGTGTTAAACGAGGTAGAAATAAATTGCCGGACGCGTTTTCTCGAAGACGAAGTGGCAACGCAGTGCGGTCATCGTGATTTTTAACCGGTACGCTTTATCAGAGCGTGATCCTGAAACAATGACGAAAAGAAGGATGACATCCTTGGGCGTATGGCCGTAGAGAAAGAAAAAGGAGCGCGCGTGACAATGCAGTAAATATGCAATTACTGACAAGTATGATGACAAGATTGCACAATATCTGCGTTCCTCTCTGCTCCTACTTATCTCTCTCTCTCTCTCTCTCTCTCTCTCTCTCTCTCTCTCTCTCTCTCTTTCTATCTATCTATCTCTATTTCTTCTATCTTTATCTCTCTCTCTCTCTCTCTCTCTCTCTCTCTCTCTTTATCTTTTTCTCTTTCTATCTATCTATCTATCTGTCTTTATTTCTATCTTTATCTTTATCTCTCTTTCTCTCTCTCTCTCTCTCTCTCTCTCTCTCTTTCTGTCTAACTATCTATCTTTTTCTGTTCTTTTCTCGGTTCAAACGACATATTGTGTCTTTGCATAATCATCTTTCGTAATACTAGTCTATCGACCATCGTATTTTTATAATTTCATATACATAACAGTGGAATATAATATGAAAATCATCGATGATTCAAGATCATTATTCTCTTGTATCCTTACGTATATTTCAAAATGTATATAACCAATTATTACGTGCTTAGTTTCCTTTAAAAGAAAGAAAATAAAAAAAAAAAAAAAATAGAATAAGAAAAATGCCATACTTTATAATAAATATAGATTTAGAGTAAGACACAATATCGACGTTAATGTGAGACCTGATAGGATTAGAATCTGAAATCTCTAGTCAAAACCGAGTAAGTACCGTGTTACTTAAATACATAGATACGTACAAAGAAAACAATTCAAATTAGAGGGAAGATATTCTCCGTCACTTCGAGATCGAGGTTTCATTCGATGAAACCAGGAATCGCTTACAATGCCGAACGTTTAAAACGACGAAACACGTACAGAACGGATTTCACAATCGAGGGACTCGTACGATAAGATCGAGTTGACCGCTAGCGTTTCTCCTATCGCGTTTATAGAATTTACATGCGTCGCGGTCACGTGATTCCGGTGTGTCTCCGTCGCCGCGCGCGAACGCGATTTGTTATTATAATTAGCGGAATTTGCATGTCAAGGGACTGGCATGTCAAGGGTCCATGGGTTCGGAGCTCGCGGTATCGCGACGCGTGCACCTACCTTACGTCTTAATGGTTAATGCTCGCTTTACTTACATATCTGGATAACGGGCCGTATTTCGAACCAAGTAATTGCATACCCTTACATATTATAATTCAAATTAGATATTTTGCATCCCGTCGTCTTCATGCTCCTCTACCCTTTCTCTAAAATTTCTCCTTTTTTTCTTTCCTCTTCTTCTTCTTCCTTTTCTTTTATCTTTTTCTCTTTTTTTCTCCCTTCTCTTCTCCGTTCCTTTTTTTTTTCCTTTCTTTTCTTTCTTTCCTTCCTTCCTTCCTTCCTTCCTTTCCCTCTTCATTTATTTTCCTCAATGATCCCGTCCTCTCTTGCTTTGATTATATTACCTTTCTAAAACTTTGCGAATAAACGCTGAATGTTATTTTATATATAAAGAAATAATATTTTCTTCCTTATTCTACGTGAAATTTTGTAATTGTAAAACCGGCCGTACTTTCAACCGTGATACCCGTGTAAAAATTATTATGAGCGATCTTGCTTCTTTCCCGCGAAATAAAGACGAGATAGATAGATGTAAAGATGGATAGAGAGAGAGAGAGAGAGAGAAAGTAATAAAAGAAATACCTTTGTACTACATCGTCCAGAAAGGAACGAAGATAAAAGAAAAAAAACAAAAAAATACGATTTTACTATTTGGAGTCAACGTCCATGATGATTTTGACGAATTTGTAAAAAAAGTTTCCGTTTGGGCGTGTAAAGTTTTCGAGGATGAACCTAGTCGAAGGGAAAGAAAAATGACGAGGTCATCGAGATCGAGCCTCTCTAGAATTTTTTTCGAAACCTTTGAACGGCCCAGACATCCGTCAACGTTTTACTCTCGCCTTTCCTTTTCTTTTTTCTTTTTCCTCTTTTCCACCCATTCCCCTCCCCCTCCTTTCTTCTCGAGGATTCTCGGTTATAATTATCGATCTCTTTATCGGAGTTGCTAATCCAGTTAATCAAGGATTAGTTATATCTTCTGTTTGTCTTGAAGACGCCAATAAGAATTTCGAGAGTTCTCGAAGAACATTGGTCCCGTCGTTTCCCATTTGAAATCATTCGTTCTAGAATGTAGAATCGAGTAGCCGTAGTATTACTGCGTCTTCGTTAGACCGGAAAACTTAGTTTGCCGCTCGAATTAAGTCGATAGACGGGCAGGATAGAGGAGTGAGGTCAAGGTAGGGTCAAACGTTTGCATCGAAGATGCGACTGTATCCCTCCCCCCCTCTCTTCCCGCCCACCACCCCCCACCTCGTCCTCGTCTTACTGCTCCTTCTTTTAACGATACGACATTTCTTCGATCCCTCTCGTCATCCTTTCTACCTAATCGCATTTATTCACACGGATCCAATTAATTATTCGATCGTTGGCCTTCCTTTTTCCCGATCGAATTTTTCGAACCCTCGGGAGTAGTAGAGCCGGCTTTAAAATTTGTCACGATCGTAATCGCGATTATAATGAAAGAAAATGGGAGGATCGAAGAAGATTAAGAAAGAAAAGAAAAGGAATTAAAAAAAACGCAAGAAAAGAGAGAACATGGAACAGGCAAATAAGTATCGTGCGATATTCCCGATCGTATTCTCGGTGGACCTTTTCGAATGAACTCGTATCAATAACATAGAGGAGTAATAACTTTGGGAGCAAGGGCTGCCACGCCCTATTAACCACCTCGCTTCCATCGCAATTATAGCACGTACGCCCCTGGCATAACGCGATACCCAGAGGGTTATATATTCACTGCTATCGGATGTATATACGTGCTACGTATATAAAGCCATACATAAGCTTATGTATAGGTATGTAACATTGGGACGTTGGTGGCTTGCTTTCCCCCGTTCTCAATTTAATTCGCCGATCCGAGTAGAAAAATTCCTTCATGATCGATAATTAGCCTAAGTCGGTCGATAAGAAGTAATAGAAGAGCCATGAATTAATCTATCCCTTTACCGAACTTTAGTCTCTTTTTTCTTTCTCTTTTTCTCTCTTTCCCTCTCTCTCTCTCTCTCTCTCTCTCTCTCTCTCTCTCTCTCTCTCTCTCTCTCTTCACATTTAAAGGAATTCTCGGAGAAAATAAAAACAAGAAATAAGACGCTGGACGCTGATACAATATGTTTTCATTGTCGCAAGAATTCTCTGTTAAGCGATAAATAATATGTTAAGGTCAAGAATATTTATTCGGTCAGCTTTTTTTTTTTTCTTTTCGTTCTCTTTATTCTCTTTAGAATCACATCGAATGGCGGATAGATTCGTCGAAATGTTTCGATACGTATTCGATCGATTTTATACTTTTGAAAAAACTCGTTGAAATTTTCTACGACTTATATCTGGTTGGATTGATGTCGATTGAATGATAAATGATGATTTTTTTTTTTTTTATATTGTAAGCAGCATATTCAGGAGAGATAAGAGTTTTCAATGAAACGACGAGATTCAGTAGGGAATCGTATTTTTTTTTCTACCCCTTCCCCTTCCCCCCTTAAAATTTGTCGATCGCAAAACGAACGATAGTAGATTGCTTGAACGAGCTAAATGAAAATCGTGATCTCGCGAAACGACGCATGGAACTTAACGAACGCGGCTGGCTCGATACATGAAAAGGCCATGCAACGTAAACGATGATAAATCCACTTCTCCCTCCCACTCTCTCTCTTTCTCTCTCTCTCTCTCTCTCTCTCTCTATCTATCTCACTTTATTTATTTATTTATTTTTATTTTTCTTTCTTTTATCCACCACCATCAACTACGCGACCGACGCAATACATCGGATCGTATTGCTGAGTGTGCTGGCGTTGCATTTACATTTGTACGAATAAACATCGTAATTGCATATGTAACCACAACGCACGGACCGTCCACGTGTCTCCGCCGATGCGCAGTGAACGTATTGTTTTCTACTTTTTTTCTTTTTCTTTTCCTTTGGTTTTTTCTGTTCCTTCTTTTTTTTTTCCTTGGAAAGCTACGACACTTCTTCTAACGCCTATCTGTCTACGATAGCCGTCATTAATTCTTTATTCATGAATGAAAAATTTACGCACAAGATATGTAACTACGTGTTTAATAAAAACGAAAGAAATAAAAAAAAAAAAAAATGAAAAGAATGAATATGTACGTGTCGACGTCGGCGATGTAATTTGTATTTTACTGCATCGGGAAATGGCTCCAATAATGACATCTTTCTAAACCGTACACGTCTCTCTGTTAGGGATTGGTAAAATTAGTTGAACCATTTATGATACTAATTGCAATGTAAAAGTTTGGTAAGAAGTAACCATTTTTTTCTTTCCTTTTATTTATTTATTTATTTATTTTTAATACCAATACATGTAATATCAAAAACCAAATCGTTATGCTTTCGTATATACATTCCGGCGTCAATGTGTTAAATAATTAATTGTAATTAATATATACAACTATACACACACCCACTCATACACACAATATATATATATATATATATATATATATATATATATATATATAAATAGATATTAGATAGGTATTATAGTTGTATGCATGCGTGTGTTTCTATATAGTCCATTTCTTTAGATTAGACTTTAGATTATAGAATGGTTCTCACAGTTGGATTTCATCCGTTACGGGTTTTAAATTTGTGGTGTAAAATGCAGATAGAAACAAGGGAGTCCGATAGATCTATTAGTATTCCAGAAAGGAAACGATACGAAACGACGAAGAGCGGCTTTTAAACTGGAACAGATCCGCGTTAGATAGTCGATAGAATCGATACTCTGGGTTCTATTTCTTTCTTTCTTTCTCTCTCTCTCTCTCTCTCTCTCTCTCTCTCTCTCTCTCTCTCTCTCACACACACACACACACACACATACACACTTACTCGTAGAGCATTGAAAACGGGATCTGAATATGTTTCTAAGTCGATGGATTATCCTGAAAGGAGCGATTATGTAAAGCGCCGTTGGTTACGCAAGAAGCACTGGCCGCAGCGCCCGTTGGAGAGACATTACGATTTTTCTACGCTAATCGCATCGCTTAAAACGGTAAACCGTTCGCTCGGACAACGGAGCACGATTATACGCTTTCCTCCGTCGACTTCATTTTTTTCCCCCTTTTCTTCTTCTTCTTTTTTATATTTTTTTGCTTCGTATCATCGCCCATAGCGCATCGAATAAAATAAAAATTCGATTTTATCATTCAATACGTGTAATACATGACCGATACCAATCATCAAATCCTCTTGTCTGATTTAATGACAACGATATTGAAGTACATACGCCGATAAGGTTTTCATATAAATGAAAGTTCATTTGGATTTTCTGTAACATTATTTTTATTTATTAATTACGAATTGTCATTGTAATGACTTAAATTAATTTTCATGATTTATACAATAATATCAGTATTAACATATTATTTATTATATATTTCATTTACATATATATACATGTGTGTGTGTGTGTGTGTTTAATATACAGAAAAATGTGGCCTTCCAATAAGCATCATTAAACGATCTAAGTCGAACTTGTCAAGCTTATGCTCGTACCAGAGAATTATTAAAATGCGTAGCGTCGTTCGACGATAATAATTTTTTTTTTATTTCTTTTTAACGATAACAAAAGAGTCAGACCTACGTATTCCTGAATTCGTATTCGCATTTCATTCGATTCGCTAATTAACACACAATGTAGGTACAAAAGCGCGATTCTTTCGCATAGATAAGCACGTATTATAAAATTCGAATTCGAATCGTGTTTAGACTGGCGATTAATGCTCTTTTAACTTTAATCTCTCCTGTCGTATCCTCAAAGTCGGGATTATGAATAATAATTAAAAAAAAATAAAAAAAAGAAGAAAGTTCAATAAAAAATAAAAAATGATGATATAAAAATTTAATCGCGTTATCGCGGCTGTCAAATTTCTAAATATAACGTATTAAAAGTCGAACGTATAATATATTGTAATAGCAATAATAATAATCATAATAACAACAACAATAATAATAATAATAGTTCGTTAGATGATTTTTATTACCGCTCGTCGCAACATAAGAAAGGAATTCAGCGTTGAAAGTCGAAAGTTGATAATAATTGATTGATAGACACGGAAGGAGGAGCTTGGAGTCGTTTCTTGTCCAGCATTTGGGTCGTGTTAACGCTCCTAACTAGTTGGTATTAACGAAACGTGACGCTAGATAAACCGGCGTATCCACCCACGCGTACGACCCCCCGCCGGTAAAATGCGTCAAGGTTAGTCGTTCTTATTCCGACGCTTTTGACGTTCTCAATCCAAACGAGATTCGACTATTCGTTCTCTATTTTTTGCGTAGCCCTCTAATGATAATCACGTATAATATATTTAGTTATCTTTTTTTTTCTTCTTTCATTATCGTCTTCGTCGATGATAGATAAATAAAAAAAAAAAAAAGAAACCGTACGACACTTCTGAATCTTTTTTTTTGTTTTTTTTTTGGCTACTTTCTTTCCTCCGATTAATATTCATTCTCTTATTTCTAATAAAAAAAAAAAAAAAAAGAAAAAAAGAAATAAACGATGATACTTCGTTCTTAATAGACATTTAAGCGATCGTATCTTCTAATCGAATGAAGACGTCCCAGAGACAGTTTATTTAGATTCAACGAGAAACGAAAATACGTTCGTTAGAAGTCGTTTCGAATGTTTAAGTGACTTCATCTCTTATCAACTTAAACACTCACGAGTGTGCATTCCTATTTTATTACGTATGTACACACACAGATATATATATATATATATATATATATATATATATATACACATACATACATACATACATATATACATACATACATGCATACATACATACATACATACATACATACATACATACATACATACATACATACATACATACATACACACACATATATATATACACACACACACACATCGAGTTTGACGGGAAAATAATATTTAATTATGCACATTATATTTTGTAAGACTTCGAGAATATCACATTTTCTATAACAAAGAATTTTATTTTTTTAACTTCATCGACGTTTATAAATAAATGGCAACGTCTTTCTTTTAAAACATCATTGGCCAACTAATTTCTTTATAGGAATATTTTCTCGTTACTTCTTCACTTGTACTTTAATATCCGAAGTACAGGAACTTTAGTCAATAGATATTTTTAAATAATAGATATTTTTCAAGCTAGCCGAAGAAATGAAAAGGTCCGTCGTATACCTGAGTAATGAAACAAAAGATGGAACGATGTATACGATAAGAGAAACCAATTGTCAAGGCAAGTAGCTGACAATTTTAAATAGTAAAGACTTCTATGGTCATTGGGTTTTTACCCTCATTTGGGAAAATATTAGGTATATACCATCCCTTCCTTAAACTTTCTCTAACTTTCTATGACGTCCCTTCAAACCAAAAGTAAAAGAAATATCTTAACAGTTAGTCACTTGCCATCGTCGAAGAAATATCTTAACAGTCAGTCGCAATTCAATATAAAAACTGAACGTTTCTGTCCGCGCGAATTATAATGTTTAAACGCGTATAAATTTTCTTAACGTAACGTAACAAGAATAGTGAATGAGAGAACGAGACGAACGAAAGAGAGAGAAAGAAAGAAAAAGAATTAATTGTGAAACTAAATTAGTAAAAAATAAGTGATGTGTCTTTTGTGAATTTTGTGAGATAATGGAGAAGAAATATTATAATTTTTTCCCTCGGAATCTTTCATCCTGTAGATTTAACATGTCATATAATAGGTGCATGTCTTATATTATGAAGGTATGTTCTCTGAATTTGCTTTTATTGACAATACATATGTACGTACGTACTGATCACCGACGATGATTCGAGTATAACCACCTTTAGATTTAGACACCGTAATTGATAATTTCGAACAATTCCTTACGGCATCAATTGTTGTATCACGGAAGGAAAGACATCGTATCGTGAAAAAGTCTATGAAAGGACTCGTTGCACATGTTTTTTCTTTTTTCAATTTTTTTTTTTTTTTATTTTCTGTTTTTTTCTTTTTTAAAGTGAAGAGATTCGAAATACCGCGAAATCGGTAAGCTTGTTATTCGACATTCTTATGACATTGGCTTTATGATAGAAGTTTTCTAACGGGCGTTCGAAACGTCACTCGAGGGCTTTGCTTTTTCGTTCGATCTCGGACGACCCGAGGTTGCTCTTCTATACGATAGCAGAGGAACTCGAGGAAAGTAATTAATTCGAGAGAAGAGGAATTCCATTTAAAATTCCCTTTTTTGCATAAGCCCTATAAAAGGGGGAAAGGTATGGGGGGGGGCTGGTAGAGGAGTAGAAATGTAGAACGGATATTGACACGAGCACAGGAGAAGACTCAGAAGCAGCGTTATCTGTCAACCAGCAGTGCACATTTCGTCCTGTGAAATTGCTTCTCAAAAAGCTGGCAGAGCTTTCCAGTCCGAAGCCCTTTTCCCAGCTTTGCTTCCATTTCTCTCTCTCTCTCTCTCTCTCTCTCTCTCTCTCTCTCTCTCTCTCTTTTCCTCCCTCTCTTTTTCTTTCTCTCTCCCTCTCTCCCCCTTTCCCTCCCTCCCTTCTTCTCTCTCTCTCTCTCTTTCTCTACCTCTCGACCTATATAATATAAAACGCGAGTTGCCTCTCCAATATCTCTTTTCTCCGTCGTCGCCTGCGCAGCAGCTGACATTCTCGATGCAATTCTTTTCTGCCGCAGTACCTTTCTTCTATAAAGCGGTCACTGCGCATCAAAACTAATCAAAAGAGAAAAAAAAAAGAAAAGTAGAAAAAAATAAAGAGAAAAGAAAACAGAAACAAACTAGGAACCAATCGCGATACGAGATCTTCAATGCATTAGCCGAATTTGTGTCTCCCTCCTTTAATGTCCATTTATAAACGGTGCGAAATGTCATCGCGCGAATTAGACCTTATATTTGGCGATAAAGCGATTTCTACGACTTAGTAAATTCTTTTTGTTTTTGTCTTTTGTTTTTTATTATTATTATTGAAAACCATAGCGAAAGATATTAGTTGGATAATTTTATTTATTCCGTGATATTATAGTTGATCTATCGAGTTGATATTTCTATTCTAAGAAAATCTTTACATTCTCACGAATATTAGATTTCATTTCATCATGAATACTTTTGTTACATCGATGCAAGGATTAACTTATTCTAGGCGAACGAAAACGATTACTTTACGTCGCAAAAGCCCCATCGGGTCTTTGTCAAGGCGAAAAAATTGTCCACGGTCGAAGGTTAAAGGAATATTATGTTACACGTGCAAAAGACACGAGATTAGAAGGGAAATGAGAGAGATAGAAATATAGATATAGAGAGAGAGAGAGAGAGAGAGAGAGAGAGAGAGAGAGAAAGAGAGAGGAAGGGAGGGTGGGAGAGAAGTAATAAGAGAAACAGCGACGGAAATGAAGAACGTTCGATTCGTTGTTATAGAGAGTAATACGTATTATCAACGTGCGCGAAGTAAGTTACTCAGCTTCAAATCATGAAAGCATAGATGGATGTTCGCCTATATAGAACAATGCAACGGTTTGAACCGCGAATATCTCGAGAGCATAGCGCACCCGGAAAAACTTTTTCCAATCTCATTTTTCCTTCATCTCTTTCTTCTTTACCTTTCTATCTTTCGCTATCTCGATGTCGGAGAACTTTTTTCATATTTTCGTCAAACCCTATTTCGTGGAAATCTATCTATCCCGAGTAATACGACGAAACGTGCATATTTAAACGAAAAAAAAAAAAAAAAGCTTTTTTTCTGTTACGTATCTCTCGTAAATGGTGTAAAATAGTTCGGCAAAGCGACGAACTTAATATTTAAACGATTCAAAGTATGTTCTATTTTTGTTCGATCATAAAAAAAAAAAAAAAAAAAAAAAAACAATGAAATTACTTTCATTGTCGCGTTATTCGTCGCGTAGATATAACCGAGCTTTTATAAATCGTTTCTTCTCCGAAATAAAAATTTCACGTTCTTTAAGATCGTCACGAACAGTAGTTTCACGTAAATATTCGATACGCGTGTTCACGCTCGAAGGAAAAGAGGTAGAACAATCGAAAGACAGTAAAAGACCCACCACCGTTCCTACCGACCGAGATTTACGTGTCAAGCACGGAATCGGGATTCCGAAGTTGAAACGATCAGCAGTGGTTAGTTGATTCCCACCGGTGGTGGTCGACGGAGAGGAACGCGAATGTCCCTTTTCTTCGTACAAAGATAGTTGGTAGAAAAAGCTTTGCAAAGGTATTGACAGGTACGGTGAGAAATTGTCAGGTTAATTGGAAAAAAAAGGTCTGTGAAACGACTTTGCCACGAGAGCTGTGGACACCGCGTTGTTTGACTCTGCGGATCGGGAGTTAAGTATCCTGCACTACCGGTTGCGGACTACCTTCGTGACGAGTAAAAAGCACGAAGTACCGGCAGCTAAACGCGCCGCCGCTTCTTTTTGACCCGATCGCTAAGAAGAAGTCAGATGGTACCTTCTTTCCGAGCTTTATTTTACTTCATTAACTTCACGTAATAATGAAACATTATTAGAAGTTTAATGACCGTAAGGGGTATGTGGTATCTTGTTTCTTTTTTCTTCTTCTTCTTTTTGTTCCCCTCTCACCCCCTCCTCCCCCGTCAAAAATGTATCATAAAACCATTTTTATCTTTCAAAGTGCATTTGGCAGAATATGGAAAATACCAGGGTTTATAAATATTTGTATTTCGCTTTAACGTCCACGCGTTTCGATACGCGAACGAACGAGCTCGATAAACACAGATTTTCGATATATGATTACGTCACAATCTACGTACGTAATTCATGGATTCCATTATACAGAAATTGGAGATTTAATTAGTACTTTCCGATCGAAGAAATAATAATAACAATAATAATAATAATAATAATAATTTGACCATTTCCGTAGCGACGACGGTGGTGGGCGCCTGTATCGTTTATATCGTTATTATCTCTGCTTCGGAAAATGGAATCGATATCAATCGTAATTTACTCTTGTTCCAGCAGCAGAAATTCTTAAAGAGAACGGCCGAGGAGTTGGAGGCAAGCGGGGGTGGCGGAGGCGACGGGGGATTCGGCGAGCCACCGGTGAAGCTACAATGCACGCAAGCCCAGCATCAACATCAAGCGCAGCTTACCAGCGGAG
This sequence comes from Dolichovespula saxonica, assembly GCA_911387935.1. NCBI lineage: Eukaryota > Metazoa > Arthropoda > Insecta > Hymenoptera > Vespidae > Dolichovespula > Dolichovespula saxonica. The sequence continues at coordinate 4,064,260 of OU426996.1, read as the reverse complement.
GTGGAGGAGGGGGAGGCGGTGCCGGAGGCGGTGGGCCTCACCATGGTCACGGGCAGCATCAGCCCGGAAACGGGGCGAACTCGACGGGTCCGAACGGACCAGGTAGCGGAGCTGGTGGAGGCGGAGGCGGCGGCGGAAGCGGTGGAGGTAATGGCGGCGGTGGTGGGGGTGGAAACGAAGGTCTGACCAAGTTCTCCGTCGAGATCGTTCAGCAACTGGAGTTCACGACCTCGGCCGCGAACTCTCAGGCACAACAGATATCGACGAACGTGACGGTGAAGGCATTGACGAACGCTTCCGTGAAGAGCGATTTATTGAACGCTTCGTCCTCGCCTAAGCCGGACCCGAACGGTGGCGGTGGCGGAACCGGAGGCGGCGGCGGGGGTGGAGGTGGCGGAAATGTTAGGACACAACCGGGAAATGGAACCGGTGGAGCTGGTGGTCCAGGCGGGCCTGGTGGTGCTGGCGCCGCAGGTGCCACGGATGGAATCGGTTGCGTCGACATCGCCAATCTCGTCGAGTGCAAACAAGAACCCGATAACGAATTCGTCGATCTTGAACAGTGCGCTGCCGCGTTGGAGAAGGACGCGGCAGTGAACGGGGCCGGATTTCCTGGCTTTTCCGATTTCATGGGCGACGACACCGGCGACGAGATCATTACGTCGGACGCTTTCAAAGATCTCATCTCGGAAATCTCGGACTTCCATCCGGAATTCATGAAGGACTTTGACTTTGAGGACAAGAGCGTTGACGCGTTGGCGAACAACGCGGCAGCCGCCGTTGCGAATGCTGCCGCCGCCGCTGCCACCGCAGCGGCCGTGGCTGCTGTAGCCAATGGGAATAATCCTAATAACAATGGGATGCCTCCGAACAACGGACAAATCAAGATCGAAGACGACAAAGATACTATTCACCATCAGCAGCAGCAACAACAACAACAACAACAGCAGCAGCAGCAGCAGCAGCAACACGGGAACAGTAATAATAACAACGGCGTGAATAACGGTACGACCGCCAATAACGGCAACGCGTTACCCGCCAATTCCAGTCCAAGTGCGCTCGCCTCCTCACAGTATTCCCCCGCCCGACTACCTTACTCCGGTTTAGACTTCAAGTCCGAAATGAGCCCGGCAGCTCAAACCCTCAAACAAATGGCCGAGCAGCATCAGCACAAGAGTCAGCAGCTAGGCCTTGGCGGTTTCAATCCGACAGCAGCAGCAGCCGCGGCTGCGGCCGCTGCTAGAGGACCAGCGGCTAGATCGCCGTACGCCGAATTTTCACAATTTACCGGAGCCTCGGACTATTTGGGTAGCCCAGGAAGTACAGCACCTCCGGGTGGACAAAATCAAACTCCAGGAACTGGTACCGGGTCGTACCACAAGAACAATGGCGCAACCGGTTTCCAAAGTCAACAAACCAACGACATGTTCGTTGGTTCTCAAACACAATTTGCCGCCGGCTTACCGGACATGAAGAGATCGCAACCAAACGCGGGCGGCAAGCCGAGTATGCTGGGACCAAGCGGTGGCTATAAACAACAATATTCTCCTTATGGAAGTCCAGGCTCTATGCCGAATCACGGTAGTCCAGGATATCCGCTACCTCCGAGAGGATCGCAAAGCGGTGGTCCTAATCAAACCGGATCTCAAGGACCCTTTACCAGCTCCACACCACCAAGACCTCCCTCGGGACCTGGTACCTCTACATTGCAGATCAACCAAGCGCAACAACTGCACATTAGCAATCCGGGACATCAGATTCAGGTCAGTCAATATAAATTTATTGAATTTCTCTTGTTTGTTTGTATCATTTTAAATTATCGAGAAGTTGAAACTAAGGAAAAAGAAACGAGTGATGATCGAAACCCGACTAGTTCGCATTAATCCAAATTATATTTAGAAGTAAACCATTAAGCGTTCCCTTATTATCTCATACCCGAATACTTTAGGAAACTAATATTTCCTTGAACGAACGACAAATAAAAATACAAAAACATCGCGGGTAGGATATCGTATTCGTAGTCGTATGATATCTGTTGCGTCGCGACAATGCGTCTATTTTTGTAGGTGGGATTGGTCGTTTAGGTAGGGGAAAAAAGGGGTGACAACGGTCGGTCGTAGTAGCGTCGACGGTAGATAGCGTAGTCGATGGTGGTGGTGGTGGTGGTGGTGGTGGTGGTGATGGTGGTGGTGGTAGTGGTAGTGGTGGTGGTAGTAGTGGTGGTGTTGGTGGTGGTGGTCGAAGACTGTGAAAATGGGTGGCGTCATCGGACCGTCACGAGGACGCCGCGACGCGCAACAAGTAGTCTAACCCTCCCTTTCTCCCCTCTACTTTGACATCACTACTACCACTACCCAACTTTACCACCACCGATACCACAACCATCGGCGTTACTACCCCTAATATCGCCCTCCGCTCTTTATAAATTTTCCCTCTCACTATTTCCCCTACTCTCCTCGAGGCTCGGTCGAACGTATAGTTGCGCGAGCGCGCGCGCATGGTTGTAAGAGGGAGAGAAAGTTAAGGGTGAGAGGTGCATGGCCGTGCGCAGCCGGCGTCGCGACGCCACCGTCTGCTCGATTTACCCTGCGCCTGCAATCCGCGTCAATACGCTTGGCTTGCCGCTCGCGAAATTCTGCGCTCGCGGTAATCTACGCGTCGATGCTCGGACGGGGTCGACCACGAGAGCTATGCTGAGTTAATGTGTGAGAGAGAGAGGGGGGGTGGGAGGGGGATAGACGAGAAGGAGAAGGAGTAGGAGTAGGAGTAGAAGTAGAAGTAGGAGCAGGAGGAGGATGAGGAGCAGTAGGAGGAGGAGGAGGAGGAGGAGGAGGAGGAGAAGGAGAACGGAGAAGTTATTTAAATCTTCGCTCGACGCTATTCTCGCGCCAAGTATCTATTTGCGAATACGATTTTAATACGACTAAGCAGACGCATCGAAGATTTTCTTTAATTGGTCGTAGAAAATCTTCTCTCAGTTTATGCATTCGTAAATTTTATTCTAACGTTGGACGTTAGTTTTACGTTCTGAAAGATCAAGGATTAGATCGAATGCATTCTCCCTATTCTCCATCGGTATATCATTGACGTTAATATTCTCGCCGTTATTATCTATATTATATTGATTTGTACAATGAATTTCTACGAGCTAGCAATGATCGTTTTTGACTGCATTATGATACCTCGTTCAGTCACGTTAGGTTTAGAACGCAATTTCTATGACGACGTTGACGATGATGTGATAAACGATTTGTTTCGATATTTAATAATATTTAATAATATCTAAGCGCGATCGGTATTCCCCGTCTAAATTCGTTCTTAGTTACGAAAACGAAAAAGAAGAAAAAATAAAAAGAAGAGACAACTTTACGGGAGAAGCGAGAATTCAATATTTTAATGAAAGTCACAAAACGCGACCAAGACTGTTCCAGATGGCTGATTAAATATCCTACTTTACGCTTATGAATAGTAATTTATTTTTTATCGAGATATCGGATAGATAATTTTCTTATCGTAAATGAGATTAGTTATTATCATGTATACATATTCACCGTGTCGTAGAATATGATTTTCAAGATCGATAGCGTTTCATATCCGTTCGTCAGAGACTGCAGGTCGTTCGTTGTCATTTGAAAAGATAATATTTTATTCGTTCTGAAAGTTCGGCCGTATCGACCGGCCAGCCATGAAATGTGAAAGATCACTCGATGAAATTTCCTCGTCTCTTGTAAGCCATTTTCCTGTTTTTCCACTTTCACCGTTGGGAATATAGATTGAAATTATTTTAACATCGGCGCGATGGAAATTTCGAACTGCAACGGACTCTACAAAATTTATAAAGCACGCCAAGTCTCGTAATTACGTTAATAAAGAATTACATATTTCCCGAATATAAAATAATTGCTTTGGTATCTTTTTTCTCTCTCCTTTTTTTTAATTTTTGTTTTTTTTTCGTTCAAAAAACGATATATATATATATATATATATATATATATATGTATGTATGTATGTATATATTATATATATATATATGTATATATTATATATATATATGTATATATTATATATATATATATGTATATATTATATATATATATATACATATATATAATGTATATAACGTATACATTATATATATATATGTATATATTATATATATATATATGTATATATATATATATATATATATATATATATATATATATATATATATATGTATATATTATATATATATATGTATATATGTATACACACACATATATAAATATATATATATATATATATATATATATGTATATACCTCATACACTTCTTTTTTTATTTACGGTAGAGTCACGATGGACTCGTAATATTTAGATATAATTGAAGTACTCCAATGATACTGGTGAGGCCGTCCAATTAACGTGAATTTATAAAAAGGAAGAGAACAAAAAAATCGTTCAGGTAAATGGGAATAAAATCGTTTGTAATCCTACAAATAAAGTTTATCCCAAATTTGAATACTTTGATTCTCTGTCATCGAGATATCTTTGTTAAGAGAAAGAAAGAGAAAGAGAAACAGAAAGAGAGAAAGAGAGAGAGAGAGATAGAGAGAGAGAAAGAGAGAGAGAGAGAGAGAGGAAGAGAGAAAAAGCATAATAATAATAATAAAAGCTTATCTTCTAAACTCTTTCTAATCATTTTACTTACAATCGTTTTTATCTTTTATTATTATTATTATTATATGTACGTTCACTCGATCGAACATTATAAAATTGACACTTTTTTCGTGAAAGAAATCGAATTTCTCGGGCAAGTCCCAATCGAATTCGTCCTAGCAAACGACGATGAGGACGACAACGACGAGGACGACAACAACGACGATTCGTTTTTCTCTATAACCGAACCTAAAAAAAGGAACTCGCTCAGGATGGAAATCGAAGGTACGTTCCTTCCTTGGGAAGGAATATCTACCGATATATAAAATCCTCGGAGCATTGTGCTAGCTAGCTATCTAGGAAGAGAGATCTTATCTGTCCGTCCCTCGGACACCTTCGAACCTCGGAAGCGTTCCTTCTGTCTCGTTCCTCTCTAGCATCGTATGGACACGTCTCTCCCTCGTAAATCACACTAGCTAACGCGTATTTGCATCTCAATGCGCTTTGGATCTGAACAACGCTTTTCACCTCATCGTCGTCCACGAGATCAATTTCTTCCTTTTCAAGGATCTTTCTTATTCCCTGCCTTTATTATCGACCACCCTGCTCTTTTCCCTTTATCTCTCTCCGCCTGCCCTCATCGTTTTAAAATGCTTCTCCGCTACAGAATTACCTAAATGTAGATTCCGTTTCACGACGATAGACCAAGAAACGAACGTTTGTTAATTGTCTTCCTCAAAAAAAAAAAAAAAAAGAAGTCGAAGTTGGCACTTTCGACGACAACGGAAGAACATCGTTATCATGAAAAGCAAATAACGTTATCATCGATAAGCCGTGGTAAACCGTAGAAATCTCTGACACACTTCCTTTCGTCGTTATTATTCATTAATCATTAAAAGTCAATCTGTGCTGCTATTATATTCATATAAGGTGGTGATTCTTTACGAATCATCTTTCGGTTTGCGCAATCGAAAATGAGCGGTAATTGACTTTTGACTGGGGTGGGTGGGGCGGTGTGGGGAGGGGAGGAGCGAAATAAATTTTGTTCGTCGCGCAAATATTAAGATCGAAAGAATATCAATCGAAATCAACCTTCTTCTTTTGCTTTTCTTTTCTTTTTTTTTCTTTTTTGTTTCATCCCTAATTCCTTCGTTTCATGTTAAGAGAGTACGTTGTAAGAAAGAAAGAGAGACAGCACGTGTCGCTTTCGATGCAAATTAGCTGATAAAACAAAACTCGTTTGAACGTTTTTCTCTTTCGCTCTGCGATCTCATGTATTTACGATTTCATGTAAATTCGAGTGAACGAATTCATTCTCGTTTCATCTCCCCGTACGTACGTCCTCCCGAGGAGAGTTGCCGATTCTTCCTAGTACGGTCTCGTGCGTGTTCACAGAGAGAAAGAGAGAGAGAGAGAGAGAGCACAGGAAATCGACTTCGTTCTGCGCCCATACTACACCCTCTACTTCTCTTTCGATTCAAAAGGTTATTTGCGCACTTTCGATCGTGACGTCTCACGGATATGCGCGTGCCGTAAAACTGGTCCACGAGATTCACGTCACGTAGCTTCTACTCTACGTCAATCTCTAGTTTTTCCCTCGCGTTCACAGAATGCCTTTCTTTCCCTTTTCCGTTATCTCTCATAACACGATCGAAAATTATAATTATTTATCTTTTTTACTCCTTTCTTTTTCCCACTCTCCGTATCATTTCCTTTCTCTCTCTCTCTCTCTCTCTCTCTCTCTCTCTCTCTCTCTCTCTCTCTCTCTTTGTATCCTTTCTTTGTTTATCACATCAGCTCTCGTAATCTCGATTCATAATTAAGTCAATTATCCAAAGACGGTACGTGCGCGTTAAAGAAAATTTAGAAAAATAGAAAAAGACCAGCCGTTGTGGCGGAGTGGGAGGGGGAGAGAGAGAGAGAGAGAGAGATGGAGGGTGAGAGGGGGAGAGAAATAATAGCGAAAATTGAGTGGGCGAGGAGAGGGGGAAGGGGTAAACGAGGAAGAACTCGGGAAAGCACGAGGAATGCTATATGGCCAGCGGCGGATAGCTCGAAAACGCGGCGTAAATCAAAACCCCCACCGCAATCGTAATTTCGGAAATTCAATGCGTAAATATGACGCGATCTGGTCGAATAGCGTAACGGTCATCCCTCCGTGAAAATCCAACGTAAAAGCGTACGGAAATGCGTCTTTCAAAGTCGACAAGCGGCATTTATTTGAAAATGCATATTAATGTCCCTGCTGATTACAGAAATCGAGTATTAACGGGGGATTCGCGGGATAATGAGCTTGCAAATGCAACGCTAAGTATTTATTAGGGACGACGAGCCAAATTTTCCACGCAATTTTCTTTCTTCCTCGAATTAACCGCGTAAATATGATCGTCGTCCCCCCGTTGTCGATTGTCGATACGTATTCGAGTAGACACCCGTGCAAGAGCGCTTACGTTTTCAATGACAATTCTTTTCTTTCTTTTTTTTTTTTTTTTTGTTTTTACCTTTGACTAATTGGACGATTAGATCGGTGATAAAAAAAAAAATTTTTTTTTTCGATCGCGAACGACGCTCGCAAATAAATAGATTCTCACGGATACAATTGGATATTATTATGATATGATACGAGTTAAGCGAATAAGGGAAATCGAAAGAATAACGTACAAAAGAAAAAGTACAAAAAAAAGAAGAAAAATATAAAGTACCAATAAGAAATGTGACGGACGGAATGCCGATCGTTTTCCGAGGTACACAAAGAATTTTTCTCCTCGGAGGAGGAAGTACCTTTACTACGGAATGTATTTTTCCTTTTTTGTTTTTTGTTCCTTTTCCATTTTTTATTTTGACCCCCTCCTTTACATCGATTGCGTCTTTTTCTCACCTCCCTGCTCTCCATAAAAGTCCCGAGCTCGTCGTGACCCGACTCGTCTTCACGATCCTCTCGTCTTGCGTTTGTCCTCTACGAATTCGAGATCGATATCGAATCGAACCTTTGAATTCAATTGGAGGAGGGGGGAGGAAATCAAAGGCGTGCGTCGGCCGAACCTTTCACCTATGCAAATCAACGAGTTAAGTTAATTGAAGAAATATTCAAACGACGTAAAGAGAAAAAAAAAAGACAAAAGAAAGAAAAGAAAAAAAAGAAAAATACACAAGCAAGGGAGAACTGAACGATCGACATTGAAATGATAATCGTTGGGGAACTTATGCGCGAGAGTGCGTCCTTCTTCTTCTTTCTTATTTCCACTCATATATTTTTACCTTCCTTCCTTTCTTTTATTTTTCATTCTCGTTCCTCCTACGAGCTACGAGCATCCCATAATATCCATAGCCCCCTCCCCCCTTCTCTTCGTTTTCTTATCATTCGCTTACCATCGCTTAAGGATTCGTAGAAATACGCGTCAGTTTTCGAAAGTGACTTAATTCGTAAGCCGAGCACCTTCGTCCCAAAGGGTTATCGATTCACGCTAGATCGATCTCCGGATCGTTCCGTGCGTAAGAAATGCTTCCGTATCTCTCCGCTTCTCTTCTTTTCATTGGACGACCTTCATCTTGACCCTGTCACTCTTTTTCTGCTTATCGGTATACGTATATCGGTGGAAGACTCCTTTGAACCTTATCTTTCATTCATGAGAACGGGGAAGAACAATTGTCATAATAATAATAAAAAAAAAGAAAAAGAAAAAAGAAGAAGAAAATAGAAGAGAGAGAGAGAGAGAGAGAGAGAGAGAGAGAGAGATGGAGAGAGAGAAAAAGAAAGATTAATAGCAATTCGAAAATAATAACGTTGACAAATTGACTTCTCGTCGCGCATTAATAATTATGAACTCGATTTTAATTTCGAGATAGAATGAACAATAATACTATGATATCCTATATAAAATTCTATAATATTCTACAAAAATTCTTACGATTATTCTCTAAGAACAATACGACATTGTTCGTTAAATAACGATGGTACGACGAGACGCGTACATATAAACGATTTTATTATACGTAGAGATTTTAAACGATCACGTATTCTCCGCTCGGATATTTCTACAGCTCATAAAGGAACCACCAACCATTTAGGATGTCGCGATGATCGAGAAAGAAGGACCGGTATAGTGAGAGAAAGAGAGAGAAAGAGAAGGAAAGAGAGAGAGAGAGAGAGAGAGAGAGAGAGAGAGAGGAAGTGTACGTGCGCATGTGTGCGTATGCACATACATACGTGTTTATGCGTGTGTATGTTGTGTGTGTGCGCGCGCGCGAGCGTGTGTTATAAAGGAACAACGTCGTTACGTGATATCGCTGCGTCGTCAAGATCGCAGTAGGCTTTGTAAGTTGGAGTAACTTATCGCGTGCTTACTCCGTACGACCGAATGGCTGTACAGTACGCTCTCTTACTTCATTCTGCGTATGTAGATGAATATCTACCCGCGTCACGTTCTTATTTACGCGTAGTAACGTATTCTTGCATTTGTGTTATATATATATATATATATATATATATATATATATATATATATATATATATATATATATAATAATAATAATAATAATATGTACTATACATATATATATATGTACACACATATAAGTCCAGCAACTGCATATACGTATAAGGCACATTCCACAATGCTCTTGTGCATACCGCGCTGAAATCGATACCCACGTCCCTCTGTTTGTAACCTACATCGTGTCGGCACGGGTATACTCGTGCGTGTACAGTCGCCTACAAAATATATATGTCTCTCATCGAGTGATAGAGATGGAGATAGAGATAGAGGGATAGAGACAGAGAGAGAGAAAAAGAGAGAGAGAGAGAGAGAGAAGGTTCGTGATGAGATTCGTATACAGAGATAGAGAGACAATGACTGACGAGAGATGAACCGTTTCGAATAGGATAATCGTTAACATTGCTCCTACTGGGACTGTAACGAGCCGAAAGCTCGGCCGACCAATTGCGGGTAAATACCTACTAATCGTACGTCAAATTTGGATACGCGACTAGTTTTAACGACACACACCTACGCAAGCGATTCTCTTGCGAGTTTGTGCATATACGTCTCTCTCTCTCTCTCTCTCTCTCTCTCTCTTGGATAGTTTGCTTTCATCAAGGATTACGTCGTGCAATGTATATCGTTCAGAGACGAGAACTGAATTCGTGATTACGATGAAAAGATCTGCTCAATTACGATCAAACAAGCCATTTTCTTCTTATTCATTTTTTTCCTCTCTTTCTTTCTTTTCCTTTTTTTTTTTTTTTTTTTTTTTTTTTTATCAGAATATCCGTCCACGCGAATTGATCCCTTTTTTCTCTCCCTTTTTTTTTTTCTCTCAAAATTATGACTTTTCGATCGGTTAGCAAATTGATCTCCTCTCTTGTCTAACAAATTGTACGCGGTTGCTTCCTTATTACATGGAATAAGCGAGAAAGGAAAGTTACAGTGAAACGTAGTAAATCGGACTCGTTTCAATTAGAGTAGAAATAGGAAAGTTGCCATCCTTATGTGTATCTCACTATTCCGCGAGACAGACCATAGATTCCGATGTCTTTTCTAAGGAGAAACGTATGCGATCCGAGCGAAGTAAAACGCTTCGGAAGTAGCTAAAGCGTCAGTTACCATGATGCCCTCTCTCGTCGTCGAAGCGCCGTGAATCCGGTTGACTTACTAATTTTAACTCGACCATGACACCGCACAAGTGCACCGAGTATACCGTGCTTTCGCACGATTCTCCCTCTCTTTTTTTTTCTCCCTCTCTCTCTCTCTCTCTCTCTCTCTCTCTCTCTCTCTCTCTCTCTCTCTCTCTCTCTCTCTCTCTCTCTGCCTATCTCCGTTTCCGTAGGTTTGCCTATTACTAGGCTACGTACCTAAATTCGATTTTCGTCCATTTCTCTTCAACGGTCTTACCGATAATTAGGTTATCGAATTTCAACTCGGCAAGCTTCAATAACCTTTGCCCTTTCCCCAACCGCAACATCCTTATTAACAATGACGCCTCTTGCGTCTGCCGCCCCGGAAAATCGCGAGATATCCTCAATAATGAAATGATCGAGCACGGTGTTTTATAATCGGGTTCTCCTTCGCCTTCTTCGGACAGCTTTACATATCTACTACGGATTATTTGTACACGTACTTCAATGAGACTGGAGTATCTGTGCGAAAGTATATACGCGTGTAAGCGCTTGCGTACGACCCTGTAAAAAGCAAAATAAAGCTGAAAAAGAGCAAGTCACGAGTTTAAAATCGTTTACTTTTCTTCTTTATGGAGGCTTATGAAATGGCGAATGAGATGAAGGACGTAGGAATACACTGTCCCCTTCTTATTTAGATTTTGTAGATCTAAACGATCGTTTACTTTCTCTTCCTTTTTTCTTTATATATATATATATATATATATATATATATATATATATATATATATATATATATATATATTCGAAAATATCAAAAATTTAATAACGTCGATGATGTCAGATTCGAAAACATGGCCCCCCAATGATATCGCTCAAAGTTTTCCGTCTATCTGCACGATTATATCAGTGATGGGATGGAGGACGAGATGGATGAAGGTGGAAAGATGGCGGTGGGGAGAAGGGTCACGCGTCGGAAGATCTTATCGTTAAAAAGAATTTTTTTTTTTTTTTTTTTACGAGCGATCGATCCGATTCCGCTTCCTCTATCTACTCTCTGAGAGAAATAGAATTACGATTTGTGCCACGTTCATTCGGCGTTATAGGTATTTTCAGTTTACACAGAACGCGTACGACGGAGTAACGACGATTCCTTCGAGGAACTATCGAGAAATGGTGGAGGATGAAGAAGCAGAAGAAGATAACGCCTTATGGAACTCATAACTATATACTTGATCCAGGCCAGATAAACATCGAAAATAGTACGGCCGGTGCGCGTAGTAGCGAGTCGTAGCTGCGTTAAAGTCGTGATTCGTCTTCGTTGAAGATCTCTTCGTTCGTTCGTTCGTTCGTTCGTTCCTTCTCTCTCTCTCTCTCTCTCTCTCTCTCTCTCTCTCTCTCTCTCTGTTTCTGTCTCTCTATCTATCTCTACCTCTCTCTCTCTCTCTCTCTCTTGGTATCTCTCTTTCTCTTTATTCCTCACTGTACGTAGACTCCTCGCGCAGATGCGCTCATGCGCGAGAGATCTCTCATCTGCCCGTTCGATCTCGTCCGTTTCTTTCCTCAGCCTTGCCTCTAGCTCGCCTCTAAAGATAGGTCCCCACCCGTCGTCTACGTACCAAGCACGCGCCTTCGTATTATGCCGCCATTATCGATAAACCTTGCCGTGGATATTTTTGGTCTTCAAAGGGTTCCCGCGGCTGAAATGTGACAGCTTTTCGAAGGAGAAATAACTTTCTCATATATATATATATATATATATATATATATATATATATATATATATATATATATATATACACTTCTTATTTCTTTTTATAATTTTTTCTTTTTTTACATTTTTTTCTTCATCACAATTCATACCGATCCTCCTAACGTCGACCATTTCTTTTTCTCCGTACAACGATCATCTAATGAGGTTCCGTTTAACGCTTGAACGAGTTATTTTTCTACGATATGAAATTCATTTGAGATTCGAAGTAGATACGAAAAATTCGAGTATACAAAAATGCCCGTCCTCGAAATACATTCGTCTCTACTTCGATGATGACACGGCTCTGTTCTTTTTCATTTTCTTTCTCTCTTTCTCTAGATACTTTGGTCTCTCTCTCTCTCTCTCTCTCTCTCTCTCTCGCTCTCTCCCTCTCGTCTTTGGCGCAAAAACAGACTGCGATCCGGCTGCAATCGCACAACTGCAAATAACTCGAGCGCTGCTCGACACGGGATATTCTCGACTGTAAACAAGCTCGATGAACGAAGACAGAAACTCTTCTCCATGGTTCCCGTCTAAAGAAAATTATCTCTCGATCTCTTCTCTCTCTCTCTCTCTCTCTCTCTCTCTCTCTCTCTCTCTCTCTCTCTTCCTCCACTTCTCATTCCTTTTTGTTCATCTCGGTCTTCGGTGAAGCACACGTTACTCTTCAATAGCTTTATATTCTGTTACTAATAATAAGCCATCGCATTTACACTCGATTTATATTCGTGTCTCCGTCGAGATATTATCGAAATTGTTTGTCATATTATTAATGAATTCATTGTGATCCACGATATCAAAAGATAGGTAGAGTTCGGAGGATTGTTGTCGGTGAGAGAAGAACTAAAAAAAAAAAAAAAGAAGAAAAAAAAATCTGGTAAAAATCAGTTCAGCCTGAATCGCACGCGTTGAAAGATCGAATCTCTCGAATCGAAGCACCGGTGAAATTCGTTCTTTCTGTCATCGTCGACCTTATACAACGACCCTATTTTCTTCGTTCGATGGCGCGCGCGCGCACGCTTTGCCCGGCCACTCGTTTGCGCAACTACGGGACAATAAAATTCGTTTACGAGTGCGCGCACCGCGAAGAAGCTCGTGCGATAACCACTTCCGCTCCACTTGTAAATTAAGAATTTAGCGCGGCTCCTTCTCTAATTCTTTTCTTTCTTCTTTTTTTTTTTTTTTTTTTCTAACGTTTGTTCGTTGGTGTCTTCGAATTTACAAAGGAACATTCATCCCAATGACGATCGTCTTTTTACATCGCACATTACTCCGTTGATATCGTCACGATCTATCGTTACGTAAAGCACCGACATCACGTCTTTTCTTTTTTCTTTTTCTTCCTTTTTTTTTACCTCTTTTCCTTTTTCTTTTATAACCGCAAAAAAATTCATAACGTATGCGCATCGATATGTTTATATTATTATTATTATTAGGTAGCCAACACGACGGTAGTAAAGGATATTATAAAATGCAGGACATTACATATAGAATAATATACCAATGATCTATCACTTTTAACGAATCTCTATTATAACGATATCAGATTTTTCATCCACCAGAATATACGCGTATGAACCCCGTACAGATTACTTTCTAGTAACTCGCCATCGTGAATTTCTTTCCTTTATAATTGCGTCGAAATCAACACACGGTTTCTGGATCGGTCCGGGGGAAAACAAAAAAAAAAAAAGAAAAGAAGAAAACGTTTTCGAACGAATTCTCTCTATCGATTTCAAATGAAAACGATTGGCGAAAGGATATGATGAACGCGACGTAGAAAAAGGATGAATTATCTTGTCTAGAGAGCACGTACATATACGTTCGCGCGCGTGCACGCAATTACGTTTGATACTCTCGTATTGTGCAATGGCTTGTTGCGTACGTGTTTAGTGAGAAGAGAGAAGCGTAGGAAAGCCGAGCGGACATGCGTCGGCGAAGAGGAGAACCAAGTAAAAGAAGAGGATGGTTCTCGTGGAAAGGGAAATAGAGGGGAGAAGGCGTCATTGAGTTTCTCACTTATATATATATACACACACACACACATATATATATATATGTATGTATGGGTAAATATATATGTATGTATGTATGTATATATATCCTATTCGTTTTTCACGCGCGTGTACATACGTACGTGTCTGCTATACGTACATACATGTATGCGTAAAAACGCGCGGAGATGATAATTAGGCGTGGCGAACGACGACGAGATGCTCCCGATGATACCGGAGATCGTCTGCAGCCCCCCACCCCCCTTTCCCACCCTTTCGAGCCTGACGTAAGCGCGATTCAACGTCGATCTTCTTCTTCTTCTTCTTCTTCTTCTTCCATAGAAATCGTTCTGTGTGTCTCCACGATTTCTCTCTCTCTCTCTCTCTCTCTCTCTCTCTGTGTTTTACACGTGCGTTGATTCCTTCAAGAAATTCTTCACAATTTTTCATCGACATTCGAAGGCGAAATTAAAATATGTTTTTCTTCAGCCATTTTAGATAATTTATAGTCGACCATATTATTTCGCAAGCATATTTTATCTTTTAAAAATGAATATTGTAGGTATGTTATTTTTCTTTTTTTTGTAGATTCATAACCATTTATAATTCTATGCGTGTGTATATATATATATATATATATATATATATATATATACATATATATATATATATATATACATATACATATATCTATATATATATGTATGTATATACACGTAAATGTATCATACTTGTACTTTCTTTTTTATAAAACATACGTGTAGATATACGATATTTTCATAAAATGTGAAAGACCATAATCATGGAGTTCTATATGAACTTACGGGTTTTTCATTTTTCGCTTTCAACTGCCTTCAAAAAGTTCAGATCAATTTGTTGAATAACGTATAAAAAAATTTCTTTTGATTTATCCCGCTGGCGAAATATCGAAACGCTTCGACATGTTAACCCTTAACGAAACGATTTGAAAATTGAGGGTATAGATTAAATTCGTGCGCGAAGATCATCTAAATCGCGTCGGGTGTCTTTTTATATAGGTTTTTTCTTTATTGATTTATCGCATGTCTTTTCTATTTCCGAAAAAAAAAAGAAAAACGAAATGAAAATCTCACTAAAAACGAGATATCGATCTATGCGTCTTCTTACAAAATCATTTGTGTATATATATCATATATCAATGCGTCGCAAATAAAATGAAAAAGAATGGCAGGTCGGAAAATTTATTAAACGGACTTAACAACGAAACCTTTGGAAGGTAGAATTATAATGCCACGATCAAAGTCGTAGCTTCGTTCCCCATCCGACTTACTTTAATCCATCTCTACTACTAACGTAAATTCAAACAGAATTCCGTTGGACCTTCGCTTCTCTAAAATAACTCAAATTAAAAAATTGTTCTTTAAGCGTCGAACGCGAGATATTTTCATACCAAATCATCTCTCGTCGAGTCTTTTCCGTTGAAGTTACAACGGAAAGAGAGAAAGAGAGAGAGAGAGAGAAAGAGAGAGAGAGAGAGAAAGAAAGAGAACATACATTCGTTGAAATCTCACGCGGATGGATATCCAAAGGTATTTAAATCTCGAGGGAGGATACACGCGGCGACATTACTCTGAGCGACGCTAGGAAAATGATTATTAATCCGAAAGCAGCCGAGTAAGAGAGACTACTTCACCCTCCGCTCCATAGACCGTTGGAACGTCGATGAGAGAAAGCGAGAGAGAGAGAGAGAGAAAGAGAGAGAGAGAGAGAGAGAGCGTGAGCGTAGGAGGATTCTCGGTTAGCGCAGTGCCGTACCAAGTAGAAGTCGGAGCCCGCAGTGAGATCGATGCGCCGCTCGGCTCATCACTTATTTACGCCTTCATTACTGTAAACAATGCGTCTCCCTTTACATCCGGTCCCTCTCTCCTTCTCTCTCCTCTCTCTCTCTCTCTCTCTCTCTCTCTCTTTCTCTCGCTCTCGCTATCTCTCTCTCTCTCCCTCTTCCTCTCCTTTATCTATCTATCTCTATCTAGCCGTTCATCCACCTCTCCTTCGCGTTCCTTCTCGCAAACGCCCACGCTTCTCGTACCCTTTCGTACTCCTCCCTTCTCGTCGCACTCTATTTCGCCTCCTCGCTCATCTCGCAGTCATATACCGAGAGCCATTCTATCCTGAGAGTAGAGTCATTCCTTCCTGAAAGTACCGTCTCCCAGATGTATTTTAAACGAGTTCGGTAGACCGCCAGCACCGTCAGAGCCCCTTCTCTAATCGACCGCCCCACGTACGCTCTCTCACTCTCTTCTCCCTCATCTCTTTTTATTCTATCCTCCTCCCCTTTCAACGCACGGAGCTGAAATTTCCGCGCTCGCGAGCTTACCTCTTCTCAACGTTTTTCTTCATCTCCTTCTCCTTCTTCTTTTGCTTTTGCTTTCGCGTATTCTTTTTTTTTTTTTTGTCTTTTTCTTTCTCTTTCTCTTTTTCCTTTACCTCTTCCTTTCCTTCTTCTTCCAACGCTCGTAAATATTTCGCGCGCCTGCGGACGCCATTCTTACCAACGGCAAACCTTTTCACCGATTCCGAGTCATCGCCCTCTCTTCGAGGATTTTTTTTTTCTTTTCTTCTTTTTTTTCTTTTTTCTTTTTTTTTAACGGAATTCCAATACTGCTCTCTAATTTTGGTAGGAACGAACGAGATAATTCTATCGAATTGAATTCATTTTAATTAACCGACGACCGACCCTGCGACCTGATTTTTCTTTCTTCTCTCTCCTTTCTTTTTTCTTTTAATTTAAAAAAAAAAATATATCTTTTTTGAATTTTTGGATATATTTTTTTTCTTTTTTATTTAATCGCATTGCCTTATTAAACGTCCCGATCGAAATGTTTCCCGGGTTAACTGATATCAGAGATCCCAAAAGATAGTAGAGATCACGCTCCTCGTTTCGTACGGTGACGCTTTCAATTAAAATGCCGACATCGCTGCATTGCGGTCTTCGCCATCGTGAAACTTCTCTACCGTCCTCGTGTTACGACCACTGAACGAGGACGAAGCGCATCCTCTTACCCCTTCAACCCTTCTTCTTCGTACACTCTATACAAGGATTCTTTTTTTCTATTTCTTTTTTTTACTGTTCTTTTTCTATTTTTTTTTCTTTTTTCTTTTTTCTTTTTTTTTTTATCAAATGTCTCTTCGAACAATTTCGCCCTTTCGAAGGATTCTTCCCTATCGATTTCTATTTCGTCAGGCACAATCTCAGGGAGTTCCTTTATGCAATCGCCATCGAGAAAAGTGTTGCCCCGCAATAACTTTTTACGAAAATAAAAATTTTTCAATTACGACTTGTACGAGGCTCTGCACGTTTTCTCTTCTACCCTAACTTCAATTCTACCTTCAACTCTTGCTCCAACTTCAACTACAACTTCAACTATAACCTTAACTTCAACTCCAACTGTAACTTCAATTCTAACTCCAACTTCAATTCCAACTCAAACTATATATATACAACCCTTTGTTATTGACTGGAACTGGAGCTCGTTCAGTTCGTCCACCCTTATGGATAAAGATACTATAATAATAAGGATAATAATAATAATAATATGTATATATTATTATATTAAGTGATAATAAAAATATTACTATATTAAATAATAATATCGGCAACGATAGGAACGTGTATTTTTCTCGGCTATTTTCAATTTCCATGGTTACGCGGATTTCATTCTTGACACTTACTACATACCGGCCATTGACGAGTCTAGCCTAACAATTTTGCATTGATCATTCCTCTTGGGAGTATGCCCGATTGACTCATTTGCAAAATAGACTAGATGAGCTTAATATAGATTTTCGAGTTCATATTAAAACAAAATTAATTTTCTTTTTTCTTCTTACTTTCCTTCTTTTTTCCTTTTTTTTTTTTTTTGTTTTTTGTAATATCTGTATCTCAAACTTACTTCATTGAAGGCCGCTGTATTTTTCAGAGCAACGAATTACGTAGTCTTCCGTTCGTATTATGTACTCTTTATCTCCAGTCGTGTGCTCTCATAAAACTTGTTTCGCAATGAAAAGAACTAACTTGGTCGAACCGACATGGATCATGGATGCTGGTTGGGTAGTCAGTCGGTATCCATCTTCTCTAACCCATTTCACCGAGTAGTTGCGACCTCATTCTCTCTTCATATTGCGATGTCCGTAAACCGTGTGCTCCTCTGCAACTGACATTTACTCTAATGCAAAAATATGAAATATTCGAGTTTTTCTGAAATACGCACCCGCAACATATTATCTCTTTTAATCCACTATGTGATTAAAGATAGGAATCTCTTATTCATTATCTATATTATTGATAAAATTTTAATGCGAGCATTACGTTTTATAATATACGCTCGAAAAGAAAAATTAAAAGAAAAGTTATATATATATATATATATATATATATATATATATATATATATATATATGTTTGTGTGTATGCATATGTATGTGTATTTAAATAAGATCTGAATTAATTAACTTAATCGTTAATCGGTTTTTATATATATCCTTTTGACAAGCAATAGAAATCTAATTTGAGTCCTATAAAATCTGTTCCCGATCGTAGTCATGTCAACGAACCGAAACCAAGAGGAAAGAACGACATTGGATAGTTTTCCAATTGATAAAACTTCTACTTTTCCGAGACCGGAAAAGTTTTTAGTTTTTAGAAAGTTCTTCAAGAGAAAGAAACAGAGAAGTGGCTCTATCAAACCACAAATCGTTTGCCTCGACTATCATGTTTATTCGATTGCTAAATATACAAAAGTTAAAGTACGACACTAACACGATATTATTACAATGTTATCGGATCATAATTTTTTTTTTTCGGAAAGACAGTTCCGATCAAAAACAAAAAAAAAAGAAAAGAAATAAAGAAAGAAGGAATAAGAAATTCGTCGACTTGAAAATATTTCGTTAATATCGAATTTACTCATTATTCCGAACTTATCTCGATACATTGCCACAAAATTTCGAGTGCCATGTTCGTTTGTAATCGTTCGCGGCATGTACATCATTCTGGCGAAGTAGTTTCGTTTGGCAAAGGTTCAAATATTTTCCTTTCGTGTAATTCTAAAACACGTGCATATTACATTTTGACACGACCAACAGAGTATCTAGAAAGAGTTCATACAGTTCTTTTTTTTTTCTTTTTCTTTGTTTTCCGAGAAGAAACGTCGATTTGTCTTCGATATAAATCTACCGGAGTAATCCGGAGTCACGATATTACCGTGCTACAATGTTCTCTACTTTAAAACGACATATATTCTATAGAAAGAAACAAGAGGATTAAGTGGTCCATCGGATTTACGATACGAGCCGATGCTCGACTAAGTCGAAACACATTATATTACCGAGCTATCGTACGGCGTGTGCGATCTTGAGGTGAAAATAGCTCTTCGTTTCGGCGAACTACTAAAATACCGGGGTAGCTGCAAGAACGAAGTACTTCGAACGGGCAGCACTCTCTTCTCCTTCACTCTCCTTCTCTCTCTCTCTCTCTCTCTCTCTCTCTCTCTCTCTTTCTCTCTCTCTCTCTCTCTCTCTCCTTCTGTCTTTAGAGTGCGTGCATTCAACGACGGTTTACGTACTCTTCTCGCACTAACTTCCACGTAGAACTCTGCAATGTCGTCATTCACGCACTATCCACACCAAAATATATACCGTACGATGTATATCTAGAAGTTTAATTAAAATATCTTACGACCTATCTCCTTGAAATATTCTTCCTTAACTAATCTCTAAGAAGCCACATTCGTTGTTCTCGTAGTTATTATTGAAGATAGATCTAAAGGACATATACGAGTTATCGAAAGTCATACGTGATTTATACGTACACGCACAGGATTTGTTTATATTTACAATATCCGCTCGTATCTATTGTTCGTATATTAAGTTCAAGTTCGTTTAGGTACAACGATTCTAAGAAAGGTCGTTTTGATTTTATTCGCGTTTTATGTTTGTCTCTCATTAAATTGTTTGTAATTATATTATTAAAAGAAGAACGTCATTTCAATCCGTAGAGAGAGAGAGAGAGAGAGACATATATATATATATATATATATATATATATATATTGTAACGAAAATTTCTGCTTCGTTTCCTACGGAAATTTAATTTACATTTAATTTGCATGCGCTTTTAGTTATGAATAAATTAGTTTTAATTTATCAATCATTAACAAATCGCATATACTACAATAACAACAAAAACGACAACGACAACAACAACAACGACAACAATGACAGAACAATATTTTTCAAAGCGTAACAATCGTCGTAAATGCTACTTTCGAAAACAACTTTTTAAGCCGCGTAACTTGAAATTTTATAAAAAAAAAGTTATACGCCACGACGCAGATGAAAAACAGCATTCAATAAGGGAAAAATGGTCTCCATGCGACGTCGGATACTAGAAGAAGCTTTTAACAGAGAGCAGTTAAAATAGAGCGGCTTAAATGTCGCTCGTGTTATTAGTTTTAATGTCTTTTCTACGTGTTATTTTACATGTTACTTTTCATATCGTACTTTTATGCCGATATCATGTTCGTTATGATAATAAAAATATAATGAAATATAAAAAAAAAAGCTTTTAGCATTTAATTGTTGCATTGTTTACGTCGCGTTGAAACAACAATTGTCCGAGGAAAATCAAAAAGAAAAAAGAAAAAACAAAAAAAGAATCCTTCTTCACGTTCAACACGAATTTTCGATAGGGATTCCTTCAAAAGAAACTGAATTTCATTAGAATTATTTAATTCTTACAGAAATGGATATTCCAATAGAATATATGTGCCGTTTGCAAGCCAAATCAATTAATTCCACTTTTTGTAATTTTTTTTTTTTCAATTTAAGTGTCAAAGCACTCGATGGAGTGTCCTCGCTTTTTATATTCGTAATAAATTTTCCCTTATTTCCGTTATTTAATACCATTAAATGACGAAATTTTTTCGAACGTCGTAATACGAAAATAATTTCTTTCAATAATAACGATCACTCTAAAACTATTCCATCTTAATAAATTCATATGCCGTTAGATTAAAGTTACGCCCGCAACAATGCACTCTACAATGTTTACATTCGAATTTATATTTTAAACGGGAATTTTAAAAAGGAATTTTATATTGCTTCAACAAATTTCTCCGCTTTTTCTTTAATCGGATTTAATCGATTTGGCAAGCGATACACGAGGGATCTGAAAGGATTCTCAATCATTATTATAATTTGCTAAGTGCATGCTTTAAGCCGTGAAAAAGTTCTATCCCGGAATTTGAAGAAAACAGAAATAATTAACGAGATATCGTATTCTTGAAGAATCTCGAAAGACGGTGGTAGAGCAAGACGGCAGCGGCAGCAGGTATATCAGAAAAGCTGTAGCCATTAACAGGTTTCTCCAAAGTTACCTTAAAACCAGCGACGGATATATAGCCTCGAACGCGGTGGATTCTAACGAGGCCCACTTCTCCACGATTGTTCCATAAACCAACCCCAGAACTTGGCACCCCGAGCACGTAGTATAATTCTTTACTCTTCCACTCTCTGCGCATCCTACCTCTGTCTCCCTCTATCTTTCTCACCCTAGTCGTATCTCTGAGAATGCACGATTCTCCACTCTTCGGTATAGCTTAGCAGCAAGAGCAGCCACGTTTAAGTCACTTCTACCAAACCACCAACATCAACCACCTTACTTCCTTCGTTTCCATCCCCCGAATCCCCCCCTACTTCTCTTCCTCGTCGTCGTCGTCGTCCGTTTCGTATTACTTCCCACTTTCCTCCACCTTTAAACAAACATTTATTTATGAAATCGATGCTTTCACTATAGGATAAGCCAGCCCAGATTTAAATCATTTCGTTGGAAAATCGATTTTACGAATTTTCTGCCTCATACAAACAATAAGAATGCTATCGAAAATCGAAATCTTATTCGTATATCCCCGTAAATTTCATTCGATTATCGAAAACTTTTTTGGAATGTAATTTCATATAAAGCTACTAGATAGCGCTCGACTATAAAATCTTTTATGATTATGTCTGGCGAATAAATCGAGTTATTGAATTTGTATTGTTCCCTTTTTCCTTATAAATTAATTTCATATATATATACATATATATAAATTTCCTTTTCTGTCATTACGACAAAATTTATATACCGTTCGGTGTATCTAGCGAGATAAATTTCGTATTATTTCAAAACTGATGAATATAAAAAAGGGCTTACGAATAAAAATGTAATAACGTCGAGTAACTTCGTACTATAAAAAAAATAATAAGACGTTAGACAGGAGAAAAAAAAAAGGGAAATATGTTCTACCCCTTTTTGAGCACGTAACGTCTCATCAATTAGAGAAGGTGAACTCGATGCTCGAGTCTCGTTAATAAGCAACTCCGTTCGCATAATTCAGAATATCGCTCTCCTTCGTATAGCCAACTCGTTGCTCTCCCTCCGACAAAGCGATGTTTCTAATCTAGGTCAAAGGTGACTCGTCGTGACCATAGTCGTTCCTCTCAACGTTCCGGATAACACGATCTTCCCGTTACGCGAGGATAATGTGTTTCATCGAGGAAGTACTTCCGATATACTTAACTTCGACGTATATCGATGTTACTCTAATGCTTCTACCAGATACGTGCTTCATGGAAAACTAATGGAATCAATAATTTATGGATACGATTTTCTTCCCTCTTTCGATTTTTTTATTATTAGGTATTATATATATATATATATATATATATATATATATATATATATCGTATAAATTTCTCCTCGCAATAGTTCAAATGTTATTAAAAATGGTTTTGAAAAAGAAACATTTATTTTCGGTACATGCGTTGTCGATCGAAGAAAGAAAGGAAGGAGGAAGAAAAGGAAATGGAAAAGAAAAAATTAATTTGATAATCCGCCATCGATCGGACAAGAAAGATTAGAAAACTCAACGAGATGATAAACTTAGTTACTTGATAGATCAGATCTTGAACGAAGATATTGATTTTCTTGAGGATTGGCGGTACTCGTTCGGTCCGATAGCGCAATGATGAGATCTCTTGAGTAAAGAGATGACTCCACTCATATTCTACCATCGTCTGTTTCTCGATCTCCTATTATCGAAACGATACTTGGACGTTATCGTGCCCGACAAAATTATCATATCGATAGATCGTAACCAAATTGATAAGAAAAAGAAAATAGAATGAAAAATTATCCACGTCCTTGGACGCAATGGAAAATTTTTAAACGATAAAATCCTATCTGCGAATTTCTTTATGGTATGTGTGTCGTGATATACCAGCGAATAATCAGCCAATGTTATTTCCCCCGTAAAGGGAGCAAAACTACACGGGTTCGCTTTGAATGTGGCCAACGAGATCCTCCAAGCTCTGAGTGTTGTTCCTGGAGGAAAGTAGACACCCGGTGTATAACTACAGGTATTTGCTACGGTTAACTGTACACCACTCGAGCAACCTCGTCATATTGGAAAGCACCGGTAGAAGGCAGCGTCGACGTAGACAACGCAGTGCGGTACAAAGTAACGGCGTGATCGATGCCTCAACGCTAATTAATTAACATTCCCTCGTCGAGGAGGTCTCAGGCAGACACGCCTATGTACCGAGCCACGCTCTTTCTCCCTCTCTCTCTCTCTTTCTCACTTTCCGTTACTTTCGTTTCCCTCTTTTCCTCCTTCTCTTTTACTCACTCTTTCTCTCTTCCTCTCTCTCTCTCTCTCTCTCTCTCTCTCTCTCTCTCTCTCTCTAACTCTCTCTATCTCTCTCACGCATACACACACACACACACACATATACGCGCGCGCTTATTCCGTCCTCCATCCTTAATGTCTACGATCGTTACCGTACCGCCGTCACGGCGACGGCATCAGCCTACAATAGTAGTGGTAGCAATAGTAATGGCAGTAGTAGTGACAGCAACAACAACAACAGCATCAGCAGCAACAGCAATAGCATCAGCAGCAGCAACAGCAGCAGCAGTAGTAGTAGTAGTGTGGTAGTGGTAGTAGGAACGAACGAATAGAACGAAAACTCTTGGCGATTTAACAGTGAAAGATGAAAACGAGTGTTTGTCCGACTTCGTTTTGCAAACAGTACCATCGCTTCGTTGACTAAAATTAGATTGGAATGAAATTAATGCCCCGTACGATTTGATCTTTGGCTGTGATACTTGGATCGAAAATACGATCTATTTTTTTCCGAAGAATTCTTCTGCCTTTTCTCTTTCTCTCTCTTTTCTTTATGTTTTTTTTTTTTTTCTTTATATTTTTGATTTTTGTTTTCACGAAAAATCGGCTATCAACACGTATATTAATCGTAATCTGAATTGTCCTATAATCCCTATCCGGACTCTTAATTAATCATTCCAATTGTCGTTAATAAAATTCTATCGGAATAGTCTCTCCCCAGGGTTCGATCGTTCGTACAGTTCTTCTTTTTTCTTTTTTTTTTTTAAGAAAAACACCAATTTTCCTAGTTATTATAGTTACGAGAAAAGTAAGTTATTAATTTTTCATAATTTGTGCGAATGCCGGTGTCAGAAAGCTCTCGCCCTTATTAATTTCATTATTTCTTAAAAACGATCATTAATTCAACGTTATAGCCGGTACCAACCGAGATATAATTAATCGTGATATTGCTTTTGGAATTATGCTTTATCCGACCTTTTGTCTTCGATCCAGTGCCCGAGCCAGACGTCGAGTCTTAAGCGAAAGCAGTTTCAGGGATTGATCGCTCTCCAGTGTATTGTTTCGCGAATCGGCTCGACGAAGGATGGTTTTATTAATTGATGGGCGGCATTGATTACCGACTGCACTCAATGTACCGTCTACGCCCTCTCTTCACCTTTATCTCCGGGGATGTTCTCCTACTTTTGTCTTACTCTCATTTTTATATATCATTCGAACTCGTCTTTCGAAACGTAAAAATGAAAGAGGTACGTTCAAGAATTTTAGGCGTATCACGTAGTAGGAAGGACCTATCTGGAAATCGATCTTGATCGGTGTTATTGTTCCATAGGGTGGTTTTGAAAGTAGGCCAGGCTCGTTCGTCGCATCGAAATACCGTATCGTAGAATGTAGGGAGTAAAAAGAGTGGGTGACAGGATCAGGCTAGGTAAAGATAAAGAAGGAGGAGTGAGTGAGAGAGAGAGAGAGAGGAGCAGGTCGATGGTTTCGTACTCATAATCGTGAGCTTCTCGAAAAGAAGGCGGAGGCTTTAGCAGCTTCTAGAACCGTGGCTGCTTGGGTTAGTGCTTAGAAAACAAGCAGCGTGCTATGCCTTAGGGGCTATCACCCTCTACCACCCTCCTTCCTTTCCTTTACCTCACCCTCCCCACCATCTTCTTCTTCCTCTTTGCTTGTGTAGACGAGACATGTGGTGGAGGGGCAGATGGGTTATGTAAAAATAGCGCAACGAGGGTGTAAACAGAAGCGACCGCTGGTAATAATTAATATACGCGCAAGCACGTTAAAAAAAAAAAGAGCGAGCGAGCGAGCGAGCGAGAGAGAGAGAGAGAGAGAGAGAGAAAATTGAATAGTATGTCAGAGTTCGGAAAAATATGTCGCGTAGAATCCGAAAAAAGTAATTGGATTAACGATTAATTTAGGAATGCCTCTGCTATTGCATGACGCCTAATTACATCGAACCCGTTACATAGACTCGAATAATCGACATTAGAGCTCAAAGTGTACGTACTTACCGACACGCTCAACTCCTATAAGCTGGATCAACGTTTCCGAGCTTCCACACGGAGAGCACCCTTCGATCCTCCTTCTCGAATTTCATCCGATACGACCCAGCAAGAATCTACCTTGCACGGCCATCCACTATTACCCTCTACCTTTGCCGATCGATCTAGACTTTTTTCTCTGATATTGAAACTCCTGGAAGGCAGAGTCGTTTTTTCCTTCGTTCGTTCGTTCGTTCGTTCGTTCGTTCATCGAGGACTTATCTTTTGAATTTTATAAAACGTATTCACAAGGGTAGATATTTTGAATCTTTTCAAACGGGGAAAATACTTCTTATATTATCCTCTCTTTTCATTTTATTATTATTATTTTTTTTTTTTTTTTTGTTGTTTTCGTTTTATGATGAAGCATTCACTTCCGTTCTCATCGCAATTATTTTTACCCTAATCGTAACTTGGAATTTTGTCTATGACGAGAATTGGAGATCATTGAGGAACGCTATTACGAGACGTATAATCTTCCAACGCCTACGTCCATTCACTAACTCGACGATTCTAAACGCATTGATGTTCGATATATGTATGTACGTACAAATGGAAACGGATTTACAAGGGAATGGAGAGGAGAGTTCAAACGATGTATCAATCAGTGTTTGCTATTTTACCCCTTTAACCACGTTGCCCTCCGAGATGCTAATTACTAACCTAAAGGGATAAAGGGATGATCGCGGTAACGATTAACAGGGAGAGGATAAAATCAAAACGTTGATGGTGTCACTTACCAGTTCGCAATCGAATAATCTTTCGATGACTATCGTTTGATTTATTTACTTTTATTTTATCTACATCATACTTGTTGAGTCCTATATATAGGTATATATACATATATATTATTGTACAGAGAGATAAAATACAAAAATTCTTGCTGAACGGCTTGTTTATCGAGACTATTTTAGGATTTGGTACAGCGCGAAATCCAAAAACGATTTCGAAAAAGTCCATCACCGCGGCGAGACATTTCGGTTCGTCGGTTTTTCGGTTGGTTCCCTTTGTAACACCTTGTAGGTAGCTCGAGTGCAATTTGCAGCTCAGAGCTCTCTCTCTCTCTCTCTCTCTCTCTCTCTCTCTCGCACTCCATCTCTCTCTCTCTTCCCTGTCCATCTCCCTCTCCTTCTCTCTCTCTCTCTCTCTCTCTCTCTCTCTCTCTCTCTCTCTCTCTCTCTCTCTCTCTCTCTCTTCGTTCTGGTACTCCTGTCCCTCCAACCCTCCTCTCGACGCGTATCACAGCGCCATACCTATCACGGATACGTATACGTCCCCGTATCAGACACGTATGGGAGGCAGACAGAATATACAGAGCACTAAATGCCGCTATCGAAAATCGATATCGGGGAGCCGCAGCCAGTAGCCACTCTTCGTCTCTCTCTCTCTCTCTCTCTCTCTCTCTCTCTCTCTCTCTCTCTCTCTTCCCATCTCCCTTTTCTCTCCTCTCTCTCTCTCTCTCTCTCTCTCTCTCTCTCTCTCTCTCTCATTTCGTTCTTTTTCTCTTTCGGCTTGCCCGTTTTCTCCAAGGTACCCCGAAAGAATTTTTCAAAGGGTTGCCTCCGTCGCATAAACCACGGCTAAATTCTTTTCGCGTAGCTTAGGCTCCCTCTTCTTGTTCCACTACCACGTTGGTAGTCTATCCGACTCCCTTTCTCCGGGGTTCTATCTTTCTCGCTCCTACTAGATATTCCTCCTCTCTGGTAACATATCGATCGACCTTTCGATAACGATGAACGTTATCGCAATGACGTTTCCTATTATGTAGGATGATCGTCGTCCTAACGAAAATACCATAATTATATCTGTTCGTTTCGTATAATTATATGAAAATAACTAACAACGAAAGGATCTATAATGATAGATCGTATTGTATACGACTTATCGAGATGAAGTGATTTATTTGCTTTAAGTGATTTTAGATGAAGTGAATTTAGTCGCTGTTGATGCGAGGGGTAGAAAATAAATAAATAAATAAATAAATAAAGTTTATGGGAACGAACTAGATTCATAGATTATTACGTTTTGTGTCGCGCTCGAGAAAAATCTATTTTACGTATTAATAGGAGTTTTACGAGCACGATTTAAAAAAAAAAAAGAGATAGGTTTTCCGATGTGTCGTATATAATAAAGATAATGAAGGACTTGTTTTACAGCTTTTCGAATCGAACAATAACAGGATGGAAAGGAATTTTAGTGAAATTTTTAAAGGGCGCCGTATCGAGTCGAGTCGAGTCTAGTTAAACCGAGTCGAACGTACAAACGTTCAGGCACCATGATAAACCATCGACAACGCATGACGGTTCTTTGAAGCGAACGCGTCACTCGACGTATTCCATCAATATGATCGACAATTGGTAACAACTACCCTAGATGTACGAGAATGCATTTTTACTTGGTAACGACCTAAATCGAACGTTATATATGAGTATGGATCATATTCATTAACGTTTTATTTTCTAATACGTTCCTCCAAACATTCTCGTTAGGGGACAAGTGTCTCGATCAATTCGATACCTCTTGTTTCAGCTCTTAAGTCTTAATCAAATCTAAAAGTTAGAATTAATTTTTATTGGTAGAGTAATTATTACGTTTTTTCTTAAAGAAAAAAAAAAAATAAATAAAAGAACTAGATCGTAAGTACAGGACGATGACGATGTCGTATGAGCGTAGGATGAATTAATGGGTTGACATTATCAATGAAAATTTCTACGAAACAACATGATACAATGAGAACATTCGAAAATATTAACGGAATAAGAGATGTTGTATACGAGACAATACTTCTTGTGTGTACGTAAAATAAACCGATAAGTATATTTCCTTGTCAGCACGACTGTGCCCTTCTCTATGACTAGCTTCACGAATACTGTCTAGTTAACTATATCGATCAGTGACGGTGCAACCATTCATTCTCGTATAAACTCTCGTCGAACGTAAGAGTAGACCTACCAACGGGAAACGAGATACCGAGGGGTGCCACAAGAGGAATGACGAGTACAGGATGAAGGAGAAAGAGTGAGAGAGAGAGAGAGAGAGAGAGAGAGAGAGAGAGAGAGAGAGAGAGAGAGAGAGAGAGAGAGAGGAAGGACATAAGTTGGACAAAGAGGATATTGAACGAACACGAGTAAATGAAGGACACGAAGATTTCGCACGCAACTGTGCAGCTGCTTTTTTTCCTATTAAATGTAATACCATTTTGTTCACTCTCTTTTAACGGAACATTTAGAACTATGCGCCAGCTCCACAACCCCTCGTCCCCCTCCATCCCACCCCCACGATAATTTTATTGATTGAAACGAATCTCAAACGATTTATATGTCGTTCGTACGTTTCGTTTAAAGTAATAAATGGTTATATCAATACGATATTCATCTAGAAACTATTACCTCGCGAAAACCAACAAGGTGTCGACGGTTATCAATCCCACTCAAACCGTTCTGTTTGAGTGTACGCGAAATTCGATTCGGTTCTGGCAATATCGTTTCAAAGCTCCCCGATTAAACTCTATGTCTGGAGTGCGATCTCTTTGCGATCGATGTTTCTACGTTAAATTAATAATTGCTGTCAATACGAATTCGTCGCAAAACCTTACGAAACTCTTTACGTACAGTCCAAATAAGATCCAAATGTATATTATCGATCAGTTCTCAATGTTTCTTAATATCTTCGTTATCTATTCGTTCCTAAGAATGTAAAAGTAATAAACTTTCGGAACGATCCCCGTATACGTTCGCATTTTTCTCAGAAAATTTACGGATCCGAGAAAAAATTGAGATCGGTGAGGAGTGGGTTGAGGTGGGGATGGGGGGGGGGAATAAACAAGTAAAATAAGAACCAGGACGTAAACTACTTGCGCCCAAAATTCAAAATTTACAGGTACGTTCGGTATTATAGTTGGACAGGCTAAAATCCAACGTAGATATACGTTGGTACGCGCGCAAATATTTAATCGGAAAAAAGAAAAGTAATAAAGAACAACAACAAGAAAAAGAAAAAAATAGCATGGATCTTATTTATTCATTACGCGTCCGACATCGGTATATAAATCCGTTATAAAGGATGATACACCATCGTAATCTTAAATTCGAAAGAATGCGCGATAACGAGAAGTTCGGATGGTCCGTGCGCAGTCATCGCCTCCGCGTTGCGATCGATCGATCTTGCGCGACACGAGAGCGCGCGTGTCCGTGGGTCAAAGGCGTCGAACGGCGCACCCTTTTGGCACACGAGAGCGTGTGCAGCCGCTCTACTCGGAGTGGTGGGGGTGGTATGCCAGAGTGGAATACGAAGAGTGGGAGAGAGAGAGAGAGAGAGAGAGAAAAAGAGAGAAAGAGAGAGAGAGAGAGAGAGAGAAAGATAGAGTGAGAGAGACTTCTCCAGCAACGTAGGCGGTAGTGGTGGAAGTGCTGCTGGAGAGGGTGGTTTGTCGTCGCTGCTAATCATCGAGTTACGCGATATCTGTACATCGGCCACCGCGTGCGAGGGCAAGCGCGTACAACCGCACGCGCCCATCTCTCTTCTCTCCCTCTCTCACTCTATCTCTCTCTCCCTCTCTCTCTCTCTCTCCCTCTCTCTCTCTCTCTCTCTCTGTCTCGTCCTGTCTCTCTATCTCTCTTTCTCGCTCTGCGTGGCATCTACCTATGCGAGTATGTGTGTGGGTGGTGGGCGGGTGTCTCACGGTTAATATCGACCAGAAAGCCCCTCTCCACACTGCTTCCTCTCTCTCTCTCTCTCTCTCTCTCTCTCGCTCTCTCTCTGCGGCTCGGTTCTCCGGTCCACTCTCTCGCACGAGAATATTACGCCTATCACCCCCGTGAGTGCTTCTCGTATATGTTACGTAGGCAGCTCCATCTCTCTCTCTCTCTCTTTCTCTCTCTCTCTTTCTCTGCATCCCCTCCCTTACCATACTCATTCTATTCTACCTTCTCTTCTTCCCATCCCTTGTTTCTCCTCGGGTTAAACCGTATTCAAGCGTTTTCCTTTCACGATGTAACTCGACCTTTACGCCTCGCTACTTTCTTCCATGGTTCTTTCGACGAATCATTAAACGCGCGTTAACTCTCATACCAACCCCCCGTTGACAGTCCCTACAAATGGAACGGATATACGTGATCGTTGGAAGTCTTTGATAAATTTTCGCGATAATTTTTTTCTTCTTTTTTATTTTTTATTTTTTTTTATATATGTATATATAATTGGGACGATCATTTTTTTATTTTGTTATGTTAAAAACGCATATTTGTATGTTTCCTTTTCTTTTCTTTTTTTTTTTTTCTTCATTTATTCTTAAAGTATATATTTTTATCTCTTAAAACACGATGACATTTTTAATTCCGTACTTAATTCGATCGAGCAAATCTTCGGTAGAAAGAAAAAAAGAATGATAACGAATAAGTCGATATATTATATTTCTTAGATTTTACGCGACATTTAAAAGAACATTTTATCACGAAATTCGACCATTTAAGATAAATTCTAATTATCGTACGCATTGGTATTCGATTTAGCTGCGTATTTCGACCGATCGATTCTACCGTTTCTGTTTGGAAGAGACCATCGTTAGTCCGACAATAGACTTGGTTGCACTACTGGATTGTCTGTATTTGTCTGTACCACTATACGTAGCTTTCACCCTTCCATTCCAGAATAAAAGACATAGCTGTGAGATCTCGCTTTGAACCAAACGTAAAAATAAAGAACGAAAGTGACTGGAATGTGAAAGAACGAAGCTCTGTCTGTGATATAACATTAAACAATGATGGCTGGATTATATACGATCTTTGTCATTTAAAAATAACAATAATTGTTCCGTTAATACAAATATATATGTGTGTGTGTGTGTGTGTGTGTGTGCAGTTATGCACGTTGTTTAGAAGAGATAAAAGAAAATGGTGAAATTACAAAATATGTATTACAAATATAGAATATAAAATGAATTTTTAAACATATTAAATATCCTTGTGATATCAAATAAAATGAAATAATATAAATCCTCCTTAATAAATAACAAAAAAATAATTTATTATTACGGAATTCGCTATTGTTCACGGCGAAGAGAAAATTATCATAATAAAATAAACGCACACGCGAAGTAAACCGCAAACCTCGCAAACTTCAATCGTCAGACAATTTCAAATACATTTTAATTAAATTTGAACATATCACTCTATTCGTAAATATTTCGTTAATTCGTGTTTTTGTTCATTTTTTGTTTTTTCTTTTTTAATTTCCTTTACATTTTTTTCTCTTTTCTTCTTTTTTTTTTTTTTTTTATTTTGTTATTTCTGTTTAACCAACATGAGAATCTGCAAGATAATAACGGCTTGGATAAATAAATGTCATGTATGAAGCATTCTTAGGATCAGTCGTTGGACGTAAAAGATGGAATAAAAATTAGACGACTCTTGCAAAGAATTATGCTTGTCGGTATAAAGCGTACGGGCATTGCGTACGTGACCTCGCGATGTCGTAGTAAGCGTTAAGAAGAGAAAACCACTCGGTGTAAAGGCGTAACGATGGCACGTCTCAACTTGTATTTGTGGTCGCATGCTCGTCTTGAATTTTTGTGCGAGAAACTCTTAAGTATGATATCATTATAAGTATCTATACGTCTAGCTGATGCATTTTATCAATTTGAAGCTTTAAATATATATATATATTAATAATCTATTTTTATCATAATTTCCGTAAATTGAAGAAACACAAAAGAACGTTACAATTAATCTTGTCAAGAATAAACGTTAATTGGTTTAATAAAGCAACGAGCGGATTCCAACATCTAGATTTTCGTTTTCAACGCCACTTTCTGTCAGATTCACGGCTCGCAAAATTTCACTTCACAAGGGCTCCGCAGTCATAACATGTAACTTTCTTCCCTGCTCGTAGTCCTTATCGCTTACCTTGGTAAGGTGGTATGACCATTTGTTCGTCAGAAATTTTACTGTCCTCTCGGAACAACCATCCGAGGTGAAAACGAGTTTCGCGGGAGATCACTAAGAAAGATTTCATTTTGAAATTATGACGCATGAATAAATCCGTCATGTTAGCGGAATTATGGTTGAACAGTGGAATGTGGTCCACTTGCTAAAAGATCATCGAACAGGCAAGAAATTACAGTGGGTCATTAACATTCAAGAAAATGAGTTTAAGTAGACGTATGGAGGTAAAGTAACATGAGAAGAGATTATACCATATCTCTCTCTCTCTTTCTCTCTCTCTCTCTCTCTCTCTCTCTCTCTCTCTCTCTCTCTCTCTCTCTCTCTCTCTCTGTCTCGTGGCTCCTCCCGTTTTCATTTCCCTGCAGGGAGAAATTACCGAGCACCAGTGACGACACGAAGCGCACTATTGTTCTACGGCTCTAACTTTTCAACCGGATTATTCGTCTGCTACCAAGACTCGAGTATAGTTACTCTCGACCGTCGTCCAACGAATATCTCCGAACATGAACATCGTGTTCCAAAAGTACAGACAATGACCTATCGTTGTCTGGCTTCTTCTTCGTGATTCTTGATCGACGTTTTTAATTTCTAACAAAATATGATCATAAATTATGATATATATATATATATATATATATATATATATATATATATATATATTATTCCGTGACTCTACTCGTAAATGATGAAAATATAAAATTTGAAAGTGAGAAAAATAGCGCGTGATATATGTACAACGAGACGAGCATAATGATGAGCGCGTTACATTAACTACCATAAACGTATTTTGTAGACAAACGCATAAACGTCGTGTATGTGTGTGTGTGTGTGTGCCGGCAATATCTCGTAACGTGACTTACGACGTGGCAACGCAACATCGGGCAATCTGCCATTTTACATTTGCATTTAACACTCGCATGGATTTCCGTGAACATCGACAATTCTTACTCTTCGAAACACGAACTCGCTAGAAATTAAACACGTAATATGCGTCCGTTTAACCATCATTGAGTTATTAAAACGTTATTATACCTTACCCTGCTACGTATCGACACGGAATTCGATTCGATACACTTATATCGCGTTATAAAAGTGACATTTCTTGCTTCACACGATCGACATATTTAATATAAATAATAAATCAGATATGATAGAAGGGGACTAAGAAAAAAAAAACAGAAACAAAAAAGAACATGAAAATATTTTTTTAATTTAACAAATAACAAATCGCTGAAAGTACATAAACATATATATATATATATATATATATATATATATATATATATATATACACACACTAGAAATCGTTGTCGTTGATTCTCTACAAGTTGCGGTAGGTGGTGGTGACCGTTCGGGGGGTGATAGTGGTGATGGTAGTGGTAGTAGTGGTGATGCAGATGGCTACTCGTTATTCTGCCGATGATAGTATAGTCGATGAATCTACTCGGTACGCGCAATCAACACGGTCTGGGGTGGGGGATAGGTCAGTGACCGCGAAAATTCGTCCTGATTTGCCTCTGTGATCTCACTCTTCAAATTTTCCTTTCCTTTATCTCTCTCTCTCTCTCTCTCTCTCTCCCTCTCTCTCACTCTGTTCGTTACTCTACGAGAACATTAATCTATCAGTCCGATTTGAATTATTTCGGTTAATCAAATCGACATGTACAATTATTCATTCGACGGAGAATTTATTTATTTATTTGTTTAACATCGTCATTAAATCCGTTCGAAGAAATGTCTCCCTGTTATTTTTGATCCGATTTCATCCGTATCGAATGTAAATACTCAATGGGAAAGTTATTCTCATTCAAAACATTCGAGCAAATGATATTTCGTGAGAAACAGCTTGGATTTATCTCTCCGCCGTTGCGTATTCCGTCACGAGGTGTCCATTCGAAGGTTACCGTTGGGATGCCATTCCTCTTGCGATGCAATAGTACTCGCGAACCTCGGAGCGTTGCACCCTGCAAAGTGGATCAGTGGTTCTCCGACGCTAGACTCCTCCTCTAGAAAGTCTTGTCCGTGATTATTTATAGTTCTATAGCCTTTCGTCAAGAACTCTATCCACGTCGTCAATTATCGATTTCGTAGTTACAAAATGATGGGATTTATCGGAGTCATCTTTCGTATTCTCACGAAATGCTTAACCTTTATGCGATATCGTTAACGATTTTTTTTATCTGTACCACCACGTCGATCCAACAATCCGATTTTCTTCAAGAAAATATATACGTATATCTATGTTTTATTCAGATATCTTTTAGTTTTACTTTTCCGACGAAGCAGGAAAGTGGCAAAAGAATGTTTCGGTATTATAAAGTCAAACGGATAAAATGCGATACGAACGGAACGCTTCGTTAATAATATCAATCGTCGATCGTATACAAATTTTATTCGGACTTCGTTATTAATTTAATGATTTTTTTTTAATCTATGGGAAAGATTAAAAAAAAAAAAGATAAGAAGCTTCTCCAAACTTTTCGCACGAACATATTCGTACGTTCGAACTGATCGCATTCGACTATCTCGGATTCAACCAGCTTTAGTCTTCGAGTTATTCGACTTAACGCTTCGCATTCTTCAACATCCTACCCTCTTAACTTCTACCCGTTCTTACACCGCTCATTTTTCATTACTTTTACGTTCTCCTCCTCGTTGGTAATAATGCTCTTGCTACCGCGTTATTGCACACGATTTCACAAGATTATACAGTACCGGATTACAAGACGCATTTAGAAGCCCAAGAGTTTCCGCCCGATTCTCTTCGACCTCGTCTCACTTCCCTATTTTCCTTAAAAAAAAAAAATAAATAAATAAATAAATAAATAAAAAAACACTTTTCATCCGACCATAACTAACTGAAACGTTTACTTTTTGTATTCTACAATTTTTCCTTATTACCAGCACCATACAAATATTTCTCAGTTATTTTCAAGTGTCTTGGAATAATTCAGATTGAAAACATAATGTTCGAAAGAGGAAAGAAAGAGTCTGGCATCGAATATAATAAATCATACAGCCCCGTTTGATTAACGATGTAAACTCGTTTAATATTTAACTATCCTTCTATGAAACATTTTACATTCTAAATGAACGATTGTATGTGTGTTAGATAGTTAGGTAAGGTAGGTAGGTAGGTAGATAGAAAAGTTGGTTGGTTGGTCGATTGGTTGTTTGATTGGTTGAAAAGAAATTCAGCAGCAAACGCCGTCGACTTAATTCCTTCTCGTTGATATAATACCTTTTAACGAATACAAAGCTCTTCATCGGAGTTAACGTGATTTTCGTTTCGATCGAATGCCGGTTGGGAATGAGCACCTCGAGTAGAAGCGCTATGATTAGCGATTACCACATCGTGATATTAGCTACAATGCGATTCCACGCCTGTACGCGGCGTGCCTAGCAAACACGTAGCCGTTCAAATAGCAAGATATCGTGCGACCGAGTGTGCGTCGTTGACGACGACGACGACGACGACGACGACGACGACGACGACGACGACGACGACGATGACGACGACGACGACGACGACGGTGGCCCCACTCGGACTCTCCTCGGCAATATGCTAATAACGAGGGATTTATACTTACATTAGCTTTGCTTCCATCTCCGCTTTACTACGCCATAGCTTGGACTTCGAGAGCGTGTTTCCCCTTTGAAAATCGATTCCATTTTGTGCCCCGTTATTCCATCCTACCCATGGTATTTATGTACGTAAATACTATTTGTACGTTTATCGGAACGATAAACTCGACCAAACGTGAAATGTACTCGATCGACCTACGATATTTAATCGATAATTAGTAAAACAATATGTTTATCGTTTGTTCCTCGATTATAAATACATATTTAATATAGATTTTAATATACAAATTATACTTGATTTTCCTTCGTCGAAATATATAATCCCCCCCCTATATATATTCATATTCTCTGATCCAATGTGAAATTGGATGTGAATATTGTCAGAAAACAAGTGGATTAATTAAAGTAAGAGATTTCGTAGATGTATTTAAACTCCTCCTTCGAAGACCCTATTAGAAGGTGGAAATTTCATGAAAGTGTTTCTACCAGCGGATCGATCAGCCGATATACGCAAGACCCACCTAGTGTTCTATAGTAACAAAGATAGTAATTACGTTCAACATATTGATCTCTCGTATCGCGTACATGTAGTCTGCACTAAGAATTTATTAGTCATTAGCTTTCAACACGATCGATAGATTTCGATAGAATCTAGTTACGAATCTTGTATCATGAAAATAATGTCGTCTATTTTGTTTGTATACTTTATGTGTACGATTAATGAAATTAATTAATTATTTCCAATTAATTCGGTATTACTTGTAATTTAATCAAAATGGTATTAATAATAAATACGAAAGGATTCATACGTATGTACTTTATATGTAATGATTCGTAGATAATTTAGTTATATTTTTTCTAAAACTTTTCATTTTAACATTGATAAAGTGATGTTATTTATTATCATTGTTGTTGTTGTTGCTGTTCGGTCGTTAGAAATTACACCTTTACACACCTTCCTCCTCTTCTTATTCGCGATATACTGCATTGAAAGCGGTAGATTTTGCCAAAAAGCTTGCAACTAATCCATATAAGGGCGAACTAACGAGACACGTGCTCCGCAGATGTCGCGACACAACGGAGTTCCCGGCTAGACGGCAGCGTGATTTAGGCTAATTATGCGTGACCGGACGAGTAGGTTTCTCCTACACAGTTGTAACTATATGCCCTTCCGGAGGGCTCTTGCCTCGGTAAACGTGTAAACCGCACGCGCGCCATGTACGTCGACCCTTCTGTTACTAACACTCCTCTACCTCTGTGTGAAAATACAGTGTGTACGTGTTTACTTGCATTTGTACGCGTAAAATTTCTATTTGGCATTATTCGAGAATCGTGAATAATTAGAATATTATTGTTTAGGTTCATTTATCTTTTCCTTTTTTTTTTACATTCGAAAAGATAATCGATAAGGTTATTTCAAAATATCTTATTAAACGATTATATAGGTATCTTCTTAAAGCTCATATATATATATATATATATATATATATATATATATATATATATATATATTACCTTATTATAACGTATTAATTAAGTATGAACTTCTATATATAAACGTATGTACGTCGCGTAGCCGCTCGCATACGCGAGTGTGGCTTATGCTCTCTTTACAATGCTATCCACCCTATATACGTATCGTTCCAGTACACATGCGCAAATTTTCATGACCGAACGTAAGTCGCATGCGCGTACACATTACCTTGTCGTACACTTCCAACATTACTTTAACAGGCAGATATATATATATATATATATATATATATATATATATATATATATATGTACGTATACAAGCGTATACAGGCTTACATAAGAAAATCTCGCTACATAGCTACTCACATATTACGTACTCATACATAATCACATATTAGACTGGATCTGTCTATGTAACTCCCTTTTCTTCTTCGATGTACGTATGTACATATATTTGTGTATGCCTGTGTATATATGTATTCCAATGATGGAACGTCGCCTAACATCAACACACTATTTTCAGAATAGGAATGATAGGAATAACTGCGCGCGCTGCAGAGAATTCGAGAGAGTCGTCGAAACGGGAGGTCAACTCGCGGGGAAGTGGAGCTCTCTAATTACCGTAATGAAGATCTTCGTGAAAACGGTGACAGGACGCGTTCACTTGCGCATTGGAATGCTCGTGCTACTCTCCTCCCGAAAGTCATGGAAATATTCAATAGTAAACTCTAGAAAGAAAGAAAGAAAGAGAGAGAGAGAGAGAGACAGCTATAAGAAATATAAATGAAAATAAAGTCGTTCCGAAACATCGTCCTTCGATCAGTTTACTTATTAAATAATGTTACTTCATCGAATCCTATCGATGAAATTATTATTATCGTATTGCCTAGAATTCAAGGGAAAAAATAAAACAAAAGAAGAAAAACTAATCGAAAGTAATACAAATATTCTTTCTTATGATTGACATTGCTTTTCCTGTTCCAATCATATTATACATCCGCGAACGAATGATCCTGTAATTACGTAAATTGCGAAATTTGTTTGAAAAAAAGGAAAGGTCCCATTTGTCGATTTTAAAATGATCGTTGAAAAAAAATATTTTGCTTGGTAATATTTAACGGTTAAACGATGGATTAAATTAAAAATTGTCACTCGATGGCTTAAATAAATTCTTCAATGATGCTAAACGAAATAGATCGTTCTATCTTCGAAGATATTCGTGATTGACACTCGTAGCTTAGATATATTATACGAGCTCCTCGATGCGTTCGTACGAGACCTTGTGACACTTTAGCAACCGCTGTAACCATAAGTCGTTTGCTATAATAAAGTCGCACCACTGCGGTACCACCTCGTCGATCTCCATACTATGCGTGCCCGAACAAAGGAGTAGCGGAGACAACCGATAAGTGGTTCGAGGTCAATGAGGAATGTCGCACGCTCCTATTATTCGATGCTTCTGATTTATTTTACTAATGGATACGATTTTTTCCGATCATGATTCATTAAAAATAAATGAATAAACATTATTTCGGACTCTTATCCGTGTCTCTTGACAACTTTATGCGATGTGTGTGTGTGTGTAAAATTTAATATTCATGATAATCGCGTGATACAATAAAAGATAATATTATTTTTAAGGGATAAAGGACTTAATAATTAGCCAGGGGATAGAATTAGAGAAGAACGATAAACGTTCGTAACGTTGATCACGACTCACTGACGCATAGCTTATCGGTATGAATCATGCTTTAATAGAAGGAAGCAGTAAATACAATAGAGATTACGAAGTATGTACTGGTTCTTAAACTCGTACTGTGAACTAACCAATAACACAAAATAGAAATAGTGCTGTTTATTAAAGAGAAAGTAACGATTTATAAACGTTAAAACGTGTCTTTCTCATCCTTAGCCAAAGGCATGGAATAGGAAATAATTTTGGACTTATTCCAATCTAATCAAGCGTAAAAATAAATCCTCACGCTTTCGATTATACCACTTTCACTGTTATTTTCTTGGAATATTTTATCGCAGGCTCTTGTATTAATACACACAATATAGAAACTCGCACTAGATTACGACGGTTCGATCAGCCAGGGCAAAGGTCATCCGCAGGACACGAACCTCGGAGTGTGGGTTGTGTCTTTCCTTCTTCCTCTCTCTCTTTCTCTCTCTCTCTCTCTCTCTCTCTCTCTCCCTCTCTCCCTCTCTTCGTTTCTTAAAGCAGTTCAAGCACATCCCCGAACTTCTCCCCTTTCGTCTCTCTACAAACGAATGAAATAGAGGGGAACGGTAGCCATTTCGTATCATTGCCTACGATACGAGCGAACGAGACAGGACAATAGTCGCCACTTGTCCGACGTTTTTTTTTCAGAAACTAAATTCTTGGCCGCCCGTGGCGATGCTGAATGTCTGGGAAACGAAGGGAGAAGGGGTTACGGGGTTGAGGGGAGAAGGAAACCGACAAGGTTCGATCGAAAGTTCGCGATTCGATCTTCTATTCGATCCTAGACCGTGAACCATGCGCGACGTAAAGGATATCGCGCGTGCAACGGCGCGCAATAATAAGAGATCAGGAATTTAAATGAGATTCCGGATAGAGCTATCGACGTTCTGGCGGTACTCGTAAAATATTTATTCCTAGCTGGGATCTGTTTTACGATTTTCGGGATAGACGACGCATAGGAAAGTTTCGCTACTCTATAGGACGGTAAACATGGATATGTAAAGCGTGCCGATTTACATTGAAAAATGGCGGGCTCGAGGAGATATCGCTTTAGAAATTCGACGATATCAGACGGAGGGGAAAAAAGGGAAATGAGAAAAAGGAAAAAGACAACAAAAAAACCCGAGGAAGATAATGAAAATCGCATGAGGGAAATCATGATTGTATGACGAATAATTTTTTGATTCTAGGTATCCGCGGGGCAGCATATGCAGCTCACAGGAGATTTGAAACCTGGAGTATCCGTGGCCGCACAGCAGGGCATGTACTTTAATCAACAACAGGCACCCAATCAATCAGGACCCGGCCAAGCGGATACTTACTGCTCTGTGTCTCAATCTCAGACCATTAACTTCACTCAGCAAAGTCTGAGACAGAGAGCAGCCGCCGCAGCAGCGGCGGCTGGTGGCGTTCCACAAGCTGGTGCTGCCACTGGTGCTCGTGGTCATCCTCAGCAAGTCCCTCCAAATCAAGTGGACCAACATCAGCATGCCAAAATTCTTCAGCAACAGCAACTGATGCGCGCTCAGCAGGTAACTTGGATAAATCTTTTTTTTTTTTTTCTTATTTATATATATATATATATATATATATATATATATATATATATATATATATATATATATACACCGATCTTCGTCCCTTACGCTTGAATTGATTCGATAATCGAAACGGACTATTTCTTAACTCGGATCGTTTCTCTTTCAAAATAATTCTCGGAAAAAAAAAATGAAACCGTTTGATTATTAAACAGCGGAGAGAAGAATCGTGGGACGATCTAGCAGGCCTCGCATTATTCGAGACATTAAATCCGAATGCAACGGCTGAATCCGTTCTCGCGATGTTCCTCTCTGATGTGCAACAGGTACCAACAGAGGCTTTCCAACTTTTGTATCTTTTGTATCCTGAAAGAAACGACACAAATAGCTGCGCGGTGGCTTCTTAAAGACGAACAGAAGGTAGTAGACGGAACAAGGAACGGGGATCCCTTTTCGTTTGAAAAATGGAGTAGATCCGTCGTATCTAAACTCGACGTTTTCAACTCGGTTTATTTAGCTAACTTGATTCTTTACGATCATTTAGTAATAAGAACCTTTATCTGCATAAAATAATGAACGAAATATTTAACGAAATCTATTAGGAAAATACGTATTTATTATTTTTTATGTTACAAATAGTGTTAGTGAGAGATTGGCTCGACAAAAAATATACGAAATGTACTTGGTAACGAAACAACCGAGATAAACATTTTATTTTCTAATTATTGACTAGAAGAGAAAATGTACGTACGATATATTATTAACGAGCATACAGTTCGAGAAGAAATCGTAAAATCGAGGCCGCGCAGTGGTTGACATTCGCTTATATATATATATATATATATATATATATATATATATATATATATATATATATATATATATATATACACACAAATAAACTGAAATAAAGTCATTAGCTATACTAGAACTCTCTAGGATATCTCAGACGATAAAAAATAGAAAAAGTGGACGTATCACGTACCTGTCGCCTTTCGTTTCTCATCCCTAACTCTATCCAATCATCGTATTCGTTACCAACGATATTTATATCATATTTTCATAAATATTAACAATACAATTTGTTTCGTTGTCACTTCGACAAAAATTAAATAGTGGATAATACCTTTCGAGCCCGATGATACATCGTCGACGAATTACCACGAAAGGCTATCCATATCAAAAGCAAAAAAAAAGGGACGAAACTGATACACCGGTAAAAAAATTATATGGTGGAACGAATCGAAGCGCAGTCCGAGCATACTTACACCCACTCATATCTCTCGCGTTACATTCGCGGACGCTCGCTGTATAGTTTATTAACAGATGACTCAGTTGTAACGCGATCATTATCTCAATAATGTTAAGGTACACGAGAGCCAATTCCAGTCGTGCTCCAGTTACTAATTGTACGTTTCACGCAATTGGTTAGTCATCCTTAGATCGTAACTACCGAGTTTCTCTTTGATTCT
This sequence comes from Dolichovespula saxonica, assembly GCA_911387935.1. Classification (NCBI taxonomy): domain Eukaryota; kingdom Metazoa; phylum Arthropoda; class Insecta; order Hymenoptera; family Vespidae; genus Dolichovespula; species Dolichovespula saxonica. The sequence continues at coordinate 4,021,782 of OU426996.1, read as the reverse complement.
CCCCTCTCTTCTTCTTCTTCTCACTCTCTCTCCCTCTCTCTTCCTCTTTCTCTCTCTTTCTCTCTCTCTCTCTCTCTTTCTCGCTCTCGTTCTTATCCTATCATTTATGATACTTGTCCGTACGTGGACGCGCTGAAACGCTATAAAAACACGCATGCCGATGCGAACACGCGATCGAGAATCGGTCATCAAGGGACATAGAAATTAACGATGTATCAATGAACGGACTTCACTATTTAGAAACGTGTAAGGAAGCTTTGTAACCGATCTCGTTAAGTAGAATGATAATAATATTCAATGTTAAGGATTTATAATGATCGTCACCGATAACTAACAGAAGGTGTACGAATTTAAAAAATTTTCAACGAGTACATAAATTCGTTGATTTTCTTTATGATCGATAGAAAAAAATAAAAAATTTAGATTTTAGTTTTCATCGTAACGGTGGTAATCATACGCATAAATATAATCTCGTAATATCAAAACGTATTAAAACTTTGTACTGAGCGTTAATTAATCATTTCGTTCGGCTAATATATATATATATATATATACATATATATATTTGATATTATCACTGGTACGCGAACGGAAGTAGAAAACTTTTAAGCTCCCGCGAATGTTAAATGGACGCGCGTAATTCCAAATCAGCTCGACTCGTTCGTCATTATCGAAAACCGATCGGAAATAATGGTGCCCCTTCCTCCCTCCCACTATCGTCGTAGATTCACAAGTACTCAACTTCGTTCGGATTATCCGTATCGATCGTCGGAAAATATTTATTCATCCTTATCGTTCATTATCCTATTGCGAAATCTGAACTCTCGACAAATAGTACTTTGAAACTTTATTAAGGTGGATTGGAACATTTTCGGATTCAAGATTACTCGATCTATTTCTTGACAAAATGGAAAGGATCGGGCTGTAGATGACCCAAAGAAGAAAAACTCGTCGATGTTCTCGCAGAAATCAATTGGAAAGTACATACGAAATTACTACGTGCCCGTTTTAAGGATGACTTCCTCCGTTCTCCATTGGCGCGGCTCTTCGAGAGAGCAAAAGGGCGTTGCTCGGTTAATCACAGGTTGTTGCACGGCCGAGAATGGAAAGACGTTACCGTCGACTATGTATGTGTGTATATATATATATATATATATATATATATATATATATATGTATGTATGTATGTATATATAGGACAGACGATGAGAGAAAGAGTAAAAGAGGGAGAGAGAGAGAGAGAGAGGGAGAGGAAAAAAGGAAGGAAAAAAAAAGAGAAAAAACGTAGGAACGTATCTGGCTCTTCTTCGTACAGTCGGTACGGTCTTCCTCTTGCTTGGTCCGTTTGCCCGACGTCTTTCCCTCGCTAGAGGTTCGTTGCTTGCGCCGGCGTAACACCAGGAAATGGAAATGCAATCCGTGAGGAGCTTGTGCAACGACGATAATTCGAACGCTTCGTAGCAGCTAGATGACAATGAGCCACGTAACATGGAGAGCCGTCCGTCGATGCGTATCGAAAAGTTTCACGGAGGAACACCCTCTCTCTCTCTCTCTCTCTCTCTCTCTCTCTCTCTCTCTCTCTCTTTCCGTTAAACAGTCCTCATCCTTAATCCTTGAAATGTGTGTTACATATCTTTTTTTTTTTATTTTGGTTCTTCGTTCTTTCTTTTTTTTCTTTTCTTGTGACACTTTCGAAAGGACGACGATCTTCCGAATTTCGGAAGCGGATGAAGCGTATTTCCTGTAAGTTTTGCAAAGAGTAGAAAATATGGCGTGATACGGGAACCGTATCGTTGACCGTCTTTATGTTCCCTTCCCGTCGCATGAGAAAGCGATCGTTCCATATAGGGCATATCGTGTTAACTTGTCTTTGATCGTTACTGATCCGATGTTCTTTTCCTTTTTATAATCACAGGTGATGCAACAGCAACAGCATATGGCAGGAGGAATGGGAGGTGTACGGCCACCTCCACCAGAATACAAAGCCGCGGCCCAAGCGCAAATGATGCACGCTGGTATAGGAATGGGTCAACAAGCAAGATTTCCAAACCCAGGACCTATGCGCAGAGTTACACAGCAACCGATGCCACCTTCCGGTGAGTTTATTATTTTCCATCGTTCATTTACTTATCGTAAAAATGATCGTAATCACAACTGCTTTGCCACGTAGTTTCTTTGAGAGAGAAAGCGAAGAACGTTTAACGTCTCTATATAACGAGCAAACCACTGATTCGCACGATTAGACGATTTTTTAACGATCATCCTTTCCACGATCGCGAATAGCTACTAGTGAATCCGACTCGTCGAACGTTTCCTTAGCATTTAGAGATACCTGTTGCATAATGCGACTTGAAATATCGACGACCTGTCGTTAAGGAAAGTAAAAAAAAAAAAAAAAAGATCACGAAGCAACGACCGGTTGAGATCTTTAAACTTCCGAAAGAATAGAGATGTTTCTTTTCCCGATAAAGGATCGAAGAAAAGAGAGCACTCGTTAGGACGCGTAGATCTTTTTTCTTTCTTTCTTTTTTTTTTTTTTTTGTTTCTCTCGTTTTGCGTTTTTTTCCCTCTTCTTTTCATTATTTTATCTTATACAAAACCGTGGAGAGATCGAGACGATTAGGTTTCTCCTACAGCTTTAATGCTTACCTCCTGTTTTATTTTTTATTTTTATTTTTTTTTTTTTTTTTTTTTTTTTGTTGTTGCATTTCTCTCGTTGTTTCATCTTTTTCCCCTGAAAGTACCAACCATACGTCACTTTCGTGTGTACTGGCGTCCAGCCAGAGTTAGAAGGCACTCAAGGTAATGAGAATGCGTCCCTATTATTGATTCTTTCATCCTTAGCCAAAGCTCGAAACGCTCTTTCCACGGTGATGGTTCTTAGTTCGCGAGTGGTCTCTTACCAAAGAGACTAGCATCGGTCAGTCGATTATGTAGTACCTTTTCTCCACCCCTAGATGGATCAAACGAGAATCTTCCCTTTTTCCTATCCTTTCCCCGGCCTTTTTATATCCGTAAACGTAACACTTCAGCGCGCTCAAGTTAATGAGAATCGTTCTTCCTCGGCGGCGCTTGAAAAAGATTCATGAAAGAATCTCGAAAGCTATGTGCACACGAATAGAAAGGGCTTACGTAAATTTCGTTGGAAACCTTCTGTTATCTCTCTGTCTCTTGCATCAAGTGGAAATTTTACGCGCAAACGTAATCTCAAAGTAATTGTATTAGCAAATTTGAATTTTATATTTATGCATTCGGTATTAGTAAGAGGATAGCGGGCCTCCGCGGATGGCGGAGGGATGTAATCTTTAACAGCAAAAGTCTCGTCGCATTGTCTGGAATTACAGTATTTTCGTTGATTTAAACATTCAGTGGTAGAGCTCGACGCAAATGAGTTCAGTTCCGTTGTTCTATTTCGTCTTGGTTAGTTCAGGTAGACACAGAAAAGCGAGACGCCACGTATATCATGTAGAATCGAGAAAGAGATGGTAACGTTCGAAACCATCCTTATCCTACATGGTGGCTTCCTCCTCGAGGCTCTTATCGATCTGGCCGAAGCAAGTTCCGTGAAATCTCCTACGAGGCAAAGCGTATAAAATGTTATCCCACCAATTTTGCTTATACGATTTTCGAATGGAATAGCTTTACCAAATGCCAGTACGATCCCAAATATTTAGTCCATCTGATACTTTTCGTCGTAGTAATTATACATTTATCGAGATTAATAAAGGATGAAGTGTACGAAAAAATGATAAATCTAAAATTCTTGTTAATGTAGGCCCGATGATGAGGCCACAAATGGCACAGCAACAGCAACAGCAGGCGTTGCACGCGGCCGGTGGTAACATGTATATGGGCAGCGGTAATATGGCTGCAATAAGCGGTATGCATCAAATGCACCAGCGATTGGGTTATCCAAGGACCAACAATCAACGGCCGCCTAACGTCAGTGTAGGACCTCCGGACGGTCTTGGCAATAGTATCGCTGGACGTGGCGCACAGCAAGAATGGAGACACGTTTTGATGCAGCAGCAAGGCTTTCAAGCTCAAATGCGATCGCAATTCAATCAGCAGAGTCACCAAGGTAAGCTGTAACTGCATTTACTTTAGAGCGTTATTGCATGTAATCGATCCTCTCTCTTTTTCTCTCTTTGTCTGCCCCCTCCCCTCCCCTTCTCTCTCTCTCTCTCTCTCTCTCTCTCTCTCTCTCTCTCTCACTCTTTCCCTCTCTCGTATTTTTCTTGACGTATATCGTACGATCGAATTTTTTTGCTTTTTTTTTTCAGGTGGTTTTGGAATGGGCGGTGCTGGTGGTATGCAGATAAACGCTGCGCAGATGCAGCATCAGCAATTGATACGTTCGCAAAGCGGTGGTATCACTAATTCGGGAATAACCAACAGCACTCAAATGCAGCAGTTACTTTCGCAGCAACACCAGCAGCAAACATTGGCTATGCAGCAAAATAATAATCAGATGTCACTACAGATGCAAATGTCACAATCGTCTACCGTTAACTCAGTTAGCAGTACGGGCACGGGTAAGTTTGTTTTTTGCGAGATATAAAAGGTGTCACATTTGTAAAATTCGCTTAGCAATGTCGAGACTCGAACGAACGATTTTATTTTTATTTTTCCAGGCTCTCCGCTTCATCCTCATCAGCAATACGGCGCTGGGAGTCCGGGAGTACGTAGCCTTAGCCAGCAACACACCCAACCACCGCCGACGACCACGGATCCCTCCGTGGCAGCGGCAGACTTTAGTCTCGAATTTTTGGAGAATCTTCCCGCGGGAGACACATCGAACTTCAGCGCTCAAGAATTGCTTAATTCGCTCGACTCCACGGCGGGCTTCAACCTCGATATTCTGTAAGAGCGAAGCCGCCTGACAGTCTCTTTAGGAGTCTTTTAGGTTTGCTATACCGCGAGTAAGATCGACCGCCCCCATCATCCTACTTCGAACTTATTATTAATACGCGTTACCTTCGATGAGTTTCGGATAGTGACGAAGGGTAAAGGGCAGATTAAGACACATTAAGTGTTTTACAAACGCAAAATACAAAGTTTCTCTCTATACTGCACATGTACAATTGCATTCCACTTGTTATTCATTGTTCCTACCATAAACCGTTCGAGTTTTGTTACTTTCTTTAGAATCTCATCGATACGATAACTTTCTCGAAGACTTTTTTTTTCGAACTTTCTCGATCACTATCGAAAAACTATTCGATGATTCGCTTCCTATCAGACCTTCCATTTTCACGAGTATCATTGATCCGAATTGAACGATATTATATATATATATATATATATATATATATATATATATATATATATATATATATAATGTATATAATATATATAATATATATAATATATAATATATATATATATATATATGCATCGTCTAAACCGCCTTGATAAATTTATATCCGTGGGGGTGTTCGATTTCGTCGCTAGAAAACCTATCGTTCGTGCATACGCATATACATAACGAATGTACGAAAGGTGGTAGTACCAATAGTAAAATTTT
>OU426996.1:4011255-4013755 GCA_911387935.1 Dolichovespula saxonica | reverse complement strand
GAGATTATTATGTTTTCCGCGTTCTCAACAAAACATTCATTTTTCTTTTTGTTTTGAATCAATAATAAATTTAATTGCAAAAAGAAATTTTGGTTGTAATTCACTGTTACTGAAAAACGGAGCTACAACTAATCTTCCAAATAGTTATACATTCCATAGATGAAATGAGAGAGAAAGAAAGAGGAGAGAATGAGAGAGAGAGAGAAAGAGAGAGAGAGAGAGAGAACGAAAGAGAGAGAGAGAGAGAACGAAAGAGAGAGAGAGAGAGAACGAAAGAGAGAGAGAGAGAGAGAGAGAATGGATGGGAGAGAAAGTAAGAAAATAAGAGTTAATATTCATGATTCGTATAATCAAAACTATTGTTTATAAATAAAGATCATGGCAAAAGAAAATGAAACGAGTAAGATAATATTGAATGAAACGAGCGACGGTGAGAGAGAAAATGGTATATGCATAAAACGAATTCCATGTTCATTTATAAAGAAAAAAAAAAAAATTCTCGGCCCCGTTCGCCGAAAGTATATACACACGAAGGTTTTCCCAATCGAAGTTTCATATGCTGGCAGTAGGAGAAGGAAGAGGAGGAGGAAGTAGTGTTCCTTCTTCCTCGTCGAGTTTTCTGCCAAACGAGTTAGATACATTTTTTCGAGTATTTACATCGAGCGAAGCAGCACTAGAGTCCTTTTTTCATTTGTAAAACATTGGGGCCACGAAACATAATCTAACGAAATAAAAAATAAGAAAAAAATAAAAAGAATAAAAAAAAAAAAGAAAGAGAGAGAGAGAGAGAAACAGAGAGAAGTAAGAGGAAAACGACGAAACCGATACGTAGTGACACGTTCTCTGATAGAAACTAATAATTACATACATATTATATTGATCTATAGAAATTGAGAACAATAATGATACGAGGAAACAAAATAACTAAAGGTAAACGAAGAAGAAGAGAAAAAGAAAACAAAAAGAAAGACGTGTGTTGCCTGTAAACTATTGATCTGTTTTTCATTCCGCATTTCACGATTTTCGTGAAAGCGAAAGATAAGATGTGAGAACGATTTGATTTCAAATGAGAACAAGAAAAAGTAGGAGAAAGAAAGAAGGAGAGGAAGAGCATGAACGGAGAGAGAGAGAGAGAGAGAGAGAGAGAGAGAGAGAGAGAGAGAGAGAGAGAGAGAGAGTGAGAGTGAGAAAGGTAGAAGAAGCATTAGGGACCAACGTTTAAAAAAAAATCGTGTGTGTGGTGCTGATTATCGCGATGGAATCTTTGTCGTTCGCATTTTTTCTTTCTTCTTTTTCTTCTGATTTTTTCCCCCCTATCTTTTTCTTTGTATCAACGATACGACGAACGATTTAAAGAGAAAGGAATACCCCACAATAAGTATGTTGATCGGTATAATAGGCGATGATCAGTCGCTACATTTTTACGGTCGATTCTTTGAGCGATATGTAATATCTTTGAAAGTAAGAGAGAGAGAGAGAGAGAGAGAGAGAGAGAGAGAGCGAGAGATAAATAGATTGAGAGAATGAGAGAGCGAGAGAGCGAGAGAGAGAGAAAAGGATTTGCAATTTCGATGGTTCTCCAAACGAATCTTGGTACGAAGCTATGTAATTATTTATAATATTTATAATTTTATATAATACGGGCATAGTCGCATTAGTGATAAATTCCATGTTGAATTTCAAAACTGTTATTAAATAATAAAAAAGGGTTGAGTTCCTACGTATTTCCACTTTTACTTGGACTTTGAAAGAGGTCCACTTTCGACCGCTTCTTTGCGAATAAAGAAGCGACAATTCCGCTTGTACACTCGCAATCAGCATCGAAACGATTGCAAGGTGAAATTTCTCGCCGTTTTTAATTATAGCTTCGTCGTTTTCGAATGAACCGAACGATTAGAAATCCCATTAGACAAAATGAACATCTCCTTTAACACAATAATAGAAATTTCGAATCTCTCTGTTCGAACTTCCTTCTTCTTCTTCTTCTTCTTCTTCTTCTTCTTCTTTTTCATCTTCATCATCATCATCATCATCATTATCATCTTCTTTTTCTTCTTCTTCTTTTTCTTTTTCTTAGATCGAACCACTTTCGAGAGATCGTTCTTCCATGGATCTAATTATTTCAAAAAACGAACGATCATTTTTGATGATCGCACCTTCCAAAGAATTAAAACGAAAGTAAAATTAAGCAGGAAGCAGTTGTTACGCGTGGTATTATCGATCGTCTTCGCGTTCTTATCTTTAGAAACGAGAAAATAATAGGGATATATAATTGGAATAGAATGATCATCGCTAATTAGGTAGATTCACCTTTTGCGCTTTTTTCCTTCTTTTTTTTTTTTTTAATCCGTCGTAAACGTCCGAAGATTTTGTAAGGGAAAAAGAAGATCCATTGTTTTTCTTTTCTTTTTTTTTGCCGATCCACCCGTATGTCTCGGTTTGTACGATGAGTCGACACTAGGTCGAATAACCGTGCTAACGTCAGTCCGGGGGTGAGGAG